>APFE031645097.1:0-63212 GCA_000404065.3 Pinus taeda
GAGAAGGGCCTTCAGATACTTCATGGTAAAGGTATGGTAGAAGGTATGAGTAATAGCTCTCTGGATTTTGATTTCTGTGAAAATTGTGTATATGGTAAGCAGAATCGGGTGAGTTTCCCCTCTGGTGGTAAGAGGACGAAACAAATATTAGAGCTTGTGCACAGTGATGTGTTTGGACCTGTGAAAGTTCCATCACTGGGCAAGTCTGTGTACTATGTATCATTTATAGATGACTTCTCAAGGAATACATGGATATATTTCCTTAAGAAGAAATCTGAAGTCTTTGATAAGTTTAAAGAATTTAAGGCTCTGGTGGAAAATCAAACAGAGAAGAAGGTAAAGGTGCTGAGGACAGATAATGGTGGAGAATTTTGTAGCAAGGAATTTGAAATTTTGTAAGAAGTGTGGTATAGAACCGCATAAGACTACTCCATATACACCTCAGCAAAATGGAGTTGCAGAAATAATGAACAAGACGTTGATGGAAAGGGCAAGAACCATGCTCAGTGGTGCCGAGTTAGGACAGGAATTCTGGGCAGAGGTGGTGGATACTGCAAGTTACTTGGTCAACAGGTCATCTTCATCAGCGTTGGATGATAAGACTCCACAAGAAGTATGGACTGGTAAGAAACCCTCTCTTTCACATCTGAGGGTATTTGGATGTGATGCATATGTACATGTTCTAGAGGAGAAACGAACCAAGTTGGATAGTAAATATGAAAAGTGCATTTTTATTAGGTATAAGGATGGTTTAAAGGGTTTTAAGCTTTGGAACCTAGTCACATGGAAGGTTGTGTACAGTCGAGATGTGGTGTTCAGAGAGGTGAAAAATGTTATTAAACATGAAGTCCAACCAAAGGAAGCTGTGAAGATAGAGTTTGAACTAAAGCAGGAAGAATTAGACTCTGTAGCAGAGGAGGAATCAGAAGAGAAACAAACTCTGGCTGTGAGGAGATCAGTTCGAGAAAGAAGGTAACCAGAAAGGTATAGTCCATCTGCTTTCTCTTCAAATTTTTCTTTGTCTATTACAGATGATGATCCCAGAACTGTGAAGGAAGCAGTGGATTCAGAGGATGGAAAACTCTGGAAAGAGGCCATGGTTGATGAAATGGCATCTTTGCACGAAAATGAGGCTTGGGATCTGGTGGAGTTGCCGGCTGGAAGGAAACCCATTGGCAGCAAATGGGTGTTCAAGAAGAAGACAAATGCAGAAGGGAAGGTGGAGAAATACAAAGCTCGGTTGGTAGCAAAAGGTTATTCCCAGGTGCCGGGAATTGATTTTGGTGATATTTTTTCTCCTGTTGCCAAGGTAACTTCTATTAGATTACTTTAATCTGTTGCTGCTGCTTTTGATTATGAGGTAGAACAGATGGATGTGAAGACAACATTTCTTCACGGGGATTTGGAAGAGGAAATCTACATGAAGCAACCTGAGGCTTTGCGGTGAAGGGTAAGAAAGAACTGGTATGCAAGTTAAAGAAGTCTCTGTATGGGTTAAAACAGTCACCAAGGATGTGGTATCAGAAATTTGATACATTTATACGGGGACTTGGCTTCGCCAGAAGCAAAGCAGATCACTGTGTGTATTTTAAATTAATTGGTGACCGTGTTATTTATCTGGTCTTGTATGTGGATGATATGTTGCTGGTTGGAAATGACAAAGAAATTATCCAAGATTTGAAGACCCAATTGTCCTCCAAATTTCACATGAAAGATCTCGGTGCTGCAAACTATATTTTGGGCATGGAAATTAAAAGAGATCGGGCAAAGAGGAAGCTCTGGTTAAACCAGAGGAAGTATGTCGAGACAATACTACAGAGGTTTAATATGCAGGATAGTAAACCAATGAAGGTTCCTATTCCTGTAGGTATGAGGTTATCTGCTGAACAGTGTCCTAAGACACAAGAAGAGGAAGAGGACATGTTCCGTGTTCCATATGCAAGTGCATTCGGTAGCTTGATGTATGCAATGGTATGTACTAGACCAGACATTGCACATGCAGTGGGAGTATTGAGCAGGTTTATGTCAAAACTAGGGAAGGAGCACTAGACAACAGTGAAGCGGGTTTTCAGGTATTTGTGTGCCACTAGTGATTATGGTTTGTTCTACCAAGGAAGACCAGGGTTGGACAGAGTGTTGGATATTTGTGGCTTTGTTGATGCAGACTGGGCTGGAGATCTAGATCAGAGAAGATCTACAAGTGGGTATGTGTTTAACCTATTTGGAGGTGCAGTCAGTTGGATGAGTAAGAAATAATCTGTAGTCGCACTATCAACTACAGAGGCAGAATACATGGCAGCCACTCATGCAAGCAAGGAAGTAGTGTGGTTGCAGAGATTGTGTTCAAGTATGGGGTCAGTACAGGGAGCTATAAGGATAGACTGTGACAACCAAAGTGCAATTTTCTTGGAAAAGAACCCTGCTTATCATTCAAAGACAAAGCACATTGATGTTTAGTATCACTTTGTGAGGGATATGATAGAAGAACAAAAGGTGTTGCTGGTAAAGGTGGACACTTTGAAGAATACTGCAGATGCATTGACAAAATCTGTGAGTTTTGAGAAGTTCTCTTGGTGTAGAGAAACAATGGGTGTTTCAGGTCTGGAAAAATGACTAGGCTCTCCTGTGGCCCCCTGTGGAAAGAAAACAACAAGTGGGAGATTGTTGGGTTGTGTTATATTCTTTCCATGACTAACCCACATAGTGAACCGAGGGGTTAGAGGGGGGGTGGAGCCCCGCCTTCGTTGCGCCGATTGCGCATTGGGGGGGTCACAGGGGGGGGCAGCAGTCCCCCCTGTCTGGGGGGTTTGAGCGGGGTGGGTAGCCCCCCTCTATGGGGTCAGGGGCAGTTCCCCGGGAAATTTTTTTTTGGATCCTATATTAGGTTAGGCAAAATTACCTATGGTTTTCGGTCCATGGTTTTGGACGTGATGGTTTTCAGTCCATGGTATTAGATGCTTCGGCATGTATAAATATGTATTGTAACATTGAAAGGAACATAATGAAAAATCAAGTTGGTAGTCCCGGTTTCGGGATCCAGTGGGAAATCTCTTTGTATATGTGTTTTATGTGTTATGGTATCGCATTTTTATTTTTCCTGTGATTTAGAATTCGTATGCAGGTAATTTCTGTACGGGGTTAAAACCTACATTATGTGATCATGGGCCAACCCCCTTATCGGAGCCCCTTTATCACACTTTTCCATGTGTGCATTGCATTACAAAGTGTTGATAAGCCTCAACCTTCGATTTGCGATTACTGATGTGATGTCATCACTGTCATGTGGCACCATGTGAGTGGTGACACGTGTCACCCTGTTTTGTCCCCTTATGACCCATCGACACATTGAATCTGCATGCCATGTGTCCACCGTACTACCACGTCATGCTAACGTTAGTTCCACCGTGGATCTATTGGGACCAATGGTATTCTACCATGTGGCCTTCTAAAGGAGAGAGAAAAGGCCCATTCACCCTTGGTTCTTCATTGATTTCTTTGTAAATCACTTTCAACCTTCTCGGTGCTTCAACACTAACATATCACAATTCACGATATCAAAATATTTTAGAGTTATCACCCAGCTGGCACAATGATAAACCATGATGTTCCTTGCGTGATCGTTGATTGCCATGGACCCCCGACTGGCGATATGCCGATATCGCTTCCGGACCTCCGATGTGTGGGGCCTCTGATATTCTAAGGCTTCCAATTTGTGGGATTGCTGATCACCATGTCATTGGAACCTCAAATATGCCACGCTGCTTGGTTCTTTGATTTGTGATATGCGATATATCTATGTTGTTGTGATCACTGTTCATCGATTCACCCCGCTAATATGCCTAATCATTGCTTTGGACCTTTGAAATTTGCGATTGCTGATATGAAAGTTTCCTCAAACCTCTAATCTTTGATATTGGTGATCATTGGTCGCTGGTTTTATCTGCCCTCCCCTATGGTTGCTTTTAGAAAACTTTGATATTGATTTGCGATATGCTCCTGGATCTCTGATATGCGATTCTTTCCTCCTTTCAAAGGTGACAATATCCCCATCTTTAATAGACCATATCTTTTGATTCCAGGGTCCATTCAAGGAGTTCCATATACCATTGGAAAGAATATTCTGAGAACTATCCAATGGAGTGGTTTTTATTTAGATTTGAGATCTTTTATGGTTTGGGAAATGGCTGCAAATTTTATGCTATTTTTCACCCTTTTGACAATTAAAAACAAATTTTGTAGTGAGTGACAACATTGGCTCCAACTGGGGATAGTGCCTTGCTGGAAAGGTGTTGAGAAACTACAGACTAGTAGCCTTCACCATTGGGCATGGAGTTAAAAATATAATGGACTTACATAACCAGAAAATCTCCATGAAACTTTGTTTGCAGGGATACCTTTCCTCATCAAACTGAAATGCATAAAAATAAATTATACCAACCGAAAATTAAATGCTCAGCTTGTGAGCTTATTTATGTATAAATCTTGCCTACGTATGAGGCTCAATTCACCTAATTGAGTTCAACCCTCTAATGGAGCCATGGCAACATTTGGGTGTTGGACCTAATGCCTCCTTGTTGCTGAAATTTTAGAATTAAAATAAGCATGCACCATGAAAAATATGCAAAAAAAAAATATTGATGCATACTCTAGAAACGACCTCTGACACTGACCAAAGAATGTGCTCATGTTTTTAGGGCCTAAATCTACCTCAGGCTAAGAAAGGCAGGTCTAGGGTAACATCAATCCATGCTTAACTTGGTAGCTAGCCCTACCAGGTCGGGAGAGGGCTCTCTCCTTGTCAATCTCAAAGAAAATATGGCAAGTAAGGCTTGAGATGACTGACATGAATACTAATTTTATGCTAAGTATGTTTTCTTAAATGAATTTGATTGATTTTATTGATTGGTCGCTGGATCAGATGGGGAAGGCAATTTTGGGTCTAGGAAATCAACTCAGATTTGCAAAAGGTTTCTGTGGGGTGAGGTAGGCAAGTGTTTTAGAAATTTGAAATGAGTGTGATGGTGAGTCTAAATACTGGTGAGGAGCTGGAGAGGGCATGCAAGTGTCATGAGTCCTCTTCAATCAGTAGGAAACATGTAAAACTAAATAAAGCCCAAGGCAGAGCACTGAGACATCAATGAATTATACTTTTTACTCTTGATTCATTTAGTTATGAAGAATAAGAGAGATTGTGGCATACATAAACATAATATCAACTAAATTACAGAGAATAAAACAATTCTAATTCACATTACCACAAGAATCCCACAAAATGTTGCAAAACCCTAGTTTATTTCCTTGTCAAACTGCAGAAGTGATGTACAATAGTGCTCAATGCATCCACAAGAGTCCAACATTGAAAAATGGTTAAGAAAGTACAATATATAGGCATCAAACCACCTATGCTAGCCATCAGGGGTCGAATCCATGAGTCAAGGAGCTGTTTCAACAAGATCTAAACTAGGAACTGAAAAATAGGCAGTGGAACAACTTGCCTCTAAAACTATGGAAACTGATTCATTTAGTTCAAAACCACCTAAAACTGATGTATCTACCTCCTTAAGTAATTTTTCATAATTGTTTCATCATAGTACATCAATTTACATCATATTACATCATGAATTTGACCATAAGAGAAGAAAAGTCAAACTGATAGAAAACTAGGCGAAAATGTGAGTTTTTGAGAAAAATTGCAAAAATTTTCTCTATGCGCAGCGCCTTTTCCAAGATAATTTTGAAGGCCGTCCCCTTCACCAAATTTGCTCCAATATGGCTTGTTGGAAATATCTGTCTGTCTACGTTCTAGGACAAGTGGAATTTTTGGATTTGGTGTCCATTTGCCCGTTTAAACATTAGTTATCCCAAGACTGCTTCCTGTGGGTCCAAAAAGTTGCAGAAAGGGCATTTTTAGGTGTTTTTTGCCCTTTAGGTGACCCAGATCTCCTCGAAAATTCATGAAACTTTCTAGGTTTTCATATTTTTTCATGAGGAATCCAAAAATGTAATCCATTCCTCAAAATTCCCAACCAGCTCAATGCCCAATTCCAGTGGTGCTGCACATCAGAGCAAATTTCCTGTTTTTTGCAATTGAAATTTGGGAAATGACAAAAAGTTCTCCAAATTGCTTCAAAATTGGCAAGAGGAAATATTATCAATTTCTTTGCTGAGCCAAGGAAGCTTTAGCCAAGATTCTAAGTTTATCTTTCTCCTTTTTGGCTTTTAAGGCTCTCCCTATATTGGCTTTTAGGCTTCTTATTCTTGTCTTGCAAATTTTGTTCAGGGCCAAATAGTGATAGAACATATGGCGCAACATGTTATTCTCCTTATTAGCCTTGTCAAGTAGCTTCTCAAGGTGGATATTCACTCTTTCCAACCATGATTCTCGATCAGCCTCTATTTCTTGCTCTAGTGAAGTTAGCATGATTTTCCTTCTTTTTTCCAATTGTCGGTTTTCCCTTATGGTTTGCAACTCCATGATTGTTTGTTTGTCCTCCAATTGCTTGTTCTGTTGCACAAGGTAGTTAATGACCCATATAGCCCTCTCAAGGTCAAGATATAAGGCTTGGATCTCAGGTTCTTTCTCCTTGATGACCACATCCTTGAGTCTTGAGCTTTGGGAGCCCAAATTAGTGTCCTCTTCCTCAGCCAAAATAAAATATCTGTCTTAGCATTCAGAAGGCCCTTCATCATGCAATGGTTTCTTTCCTCTATCCTGTACCTGTTCTGCTGAAGAAGAAGGCAAAGCCCCTTTCACCCCAAGTGAAGATAGCAATTGCCTATTGTCCGGTGAAGAGAAAGAGACCCCTTCCACCCCTGGTGGAGATAATACTCATTTGGCAGGTGCAAAAAGTCTTCTTGTCCCCTTTTCATAAGTTATAAACACAGGAATGTGAGCCTCTTTAGTTCTACTTTCATGCTCTCTTTGTTGCCCGAAAGGTCCACCTTCCTCTTGAGGTTCTGCAAAACTTTGAGGCCCCTTGACAGTCTCATGGGAAATGAACCTTTCCCATGGCACTCCAAACTAAGTGAGCTGATGTACAACAACAATCTTGATGATAGCAAAGTGATAAATGCTATTAAGATGCTATGGGTATGGTTTTCTCTTTGCAAGCACAGTCATCCTCTCTATGTTTTTGCAAATGAAACATGGTATACTCATCATTCTAACCTTGGTAAAATGCATAAGCAATCTGATATGATAGGCATAGAGTCTAGAGAACCTTCCCTCACATGTGAAGTACTTAATGATGAGTTTCATTAGTGGCACATACTGGTCCTCCAAAAACTTGAAAGGAAAAACCCTGCCCAATTTACTATGATATTTGGCTTTAATGTCATGTTCATAGTGTAGGTTTTAACCCTGTACAAAAATTATCTGCATTCGGATTCTAAAACGGATAAAATAAACAATGCGAGAGCATAACACAGAAAACACATATACACAGAGATTTTCCCCTGGATCCCAAAACTGGGACTACCAGCTTGATTTTTCATTATGTTCCTTTCAATGTTACAATACATATTTATACATGCCGAAGCATCCAATACCATGGGCCAAAAAACCATTGCGTCAAAAACCATGGATCGAAAACCATTGCATTAAAAAAACATGTGCGAAAACATGCACAAAACCATAGGTGGGTCCGCCCAACCTAACATAGGGTTCAAAACCAAAATTTTCCACGGCGCTACCCCGAACCCCATAAAGTGGGGTTACGGGTACACCTCAAACCCCATGTGAACACCCTCTGCTACACAATCAGTGCAACGAAATGGGGCCTCTGCCTCCTCTAACCCCCTGGTTAACTACGTGGGCTAGTCGTGGAAAGAATATAACATAACCCAACGTTCTCCCACTTGTTTTCTTTCCACAGGGGACCACAAGAGAGCTTAGTCATTTTTCCAGCCCTAAAACACCCATTGTCTCTCTACACCAAGAGAACTTCTTAGAGCTCATAGATTTTTTCAATGCATCTGTAGTATTCTTCAAAATTTCCACCTTTACCAGTAACACCTTTTTGTCTTCTATGATATCCCTCACAAAGTGATACTGAACATAAATGTGCTTTGTCTTTGAATGATATGCGGGGTTCTTTGCTAAGAAAATTTCACTTTGGCTGTCATAGTCTATCCTTATAGTTCCCTGTACTAACCCCATACTTGAACACAATCTCTACAACCAAACTGCTTCCTTGCTTGCATGAGTGGCTGCCATGTATTCTGCCTCTATAGTTGATAGTGCCACTAAAAATTATTTCTT
This sequence comes from Pinus taeda, assembly GCA_000404065.3. Taxonomy (NCBI): domain Eukaryota; kingdom Viridiplantae; phylum Streptophyta; class Pinopsida; order Pinales; family Pinaceae; genus Pinus; species Pinus taeda. Next base: position 8,261 of record APFE031645097.1, read on the forward strand.
ACTCATCCAATTGACTACACCTCCAAATAGGTTAAACACATACCCACTTGTATATCTTCTTTGATCCAGATCTCCTGCCTAGTCTGCATCAACAAAGCCACGAATATCCAACATTCTGTCCAATCCTAGTCTTCCTTGGTAGCACAAACCATAATCACTAGTGCCACGCAAATACCTGAAAACCCGCTTCACTGCTACATGTGCAATGTCTGGTCTAGTACAGACCATTGCATACATCAGTCTACTGACTACACTTGCATATGGAACACAGAACATGTCCTCTTCCACTTCTTATGTCTTGGGACACTGTTCAACAGATAACCTTAGATCTACAGGGATAGGAACATTCACTGGTTTACTATCCTGCATATTAAACCTCTGCAGTATTGTCTCAACATACTTCCTCTGGTTTAGCCAGAGCTTCCTCTTTTCCCGATCTCTTTTAATTTCCATGCCCAAAATATAGTTTGTAGGACCAAGATATTTCATGTCAAATTTGGAGGACAATTGGGTCTTCAAATCCTGGATAATTTCTTTGTCATTTCCAACCAGTAACATATCATCCACATACAAGACCAGATAAATAACATGGTCACCAATTAATTTAAAATACACACAGTGATCTGCTTTGCTTCTGTTGAAGCCAAGTCCTCGTATAAATGTATCAAATTTCTGATACCACATCCTTGGTGACTGTTTTAACCCATACAGAGGCTTCTTTAACTTGTGTACCAGTTCTTTCTTACCCTTCTCCACAAAGCCTTCAGGTTGCTTCATGTATATTTCCTCTTCCAGATCCCCTTGAAGAAATGTTGTCTTCACATCCATTTGTTCTACCTCAAAATCAAAAGCAACAGCAATAGATAAAAGTAACCTAATAGAAGTTATCTTGGCAACAGGAGAAAAAATATCACCAAAATCAATTCTTGACACCTAGGAATAACCTTTTGCTACCAACCGAGCTTTGTATTTCTCCACCTTTCCTTCTGAATTTATCTTCTTCTTGAACACCCATTTGTTGCCAATGTGTTTCCTTCCAGCCATCAACTCCACTAGATCCCAAGCCTCATTTTTGTGCAAAGATGCCATTTCATCAACCATGGCCTCTTTCCAGAGTTTTCCATCCTTTGAATTCACTGCTTCCTTCACAGTTTTGGGATCATCATCAATAACAGACAAAGAAAAATTTGAATAGAAAGAAGATGGACTATACCTTTCTAGCTGCCTTCTTTCTCGAACTGATCTTCTCACAACCGGAGTTTGTGGCTCCTCATCTTCTGATTCCTCCTCTATTGTAGAGTCTTATTCTTCATCCTTCAGCTCAATCTCTATCTTCTCATGTTCCTTTGGTTGGGACTTCATGTTTAATAACATCTTTCACCTCTCTGAACACCACATCTCGGTTGTACACAACCTTCCTTATTATTGGATTCCAAAGGTTATAACCCTTTAAACCATCCTTATACCCAATAAAGATGCACTTTTCAGATTTACTATCCAACTTGGTTCATTTCTCCTTTGGAACATGTACATATGCATCACATCCAAATACCCTCAGATGTGAAAGATATGGTTTCTTACTAGTCCATACCTCTTGTGGAGTCCTATCCTCCAATGCTGATGAAGGTGACTTGTTAACCAGGTAACATGCAGTATCCACCACCTCTTCCCATAATTCCTGTCCTAACCCGGCACGACTGAGCATGCTTCTTGCCCTTTCCATCAATGTCTTGTTCATACTTTCTGCAACTCCATTTTGCTGAGGTGTATATGGAGTATTCTTTTGCCATGATATACTACACTTCTTATAGAATTCTTCAAATTCCTTGCTGTAAAACTCTCCACCATTATCTGTCCTCAACACCTTTATCTTCTTCTCTATCTGATTTTCCATGAGAGCCTTAAATTCTTTAAACCTGTCAAAGACTTCAGATTTCTTCTTAAGGAAATATATCCATGTATTCCTTGAGAAGTCATCTATAAATGATACATAGTACACAGACTTACCCACTGATGGAACCTTCATAGGTCCAAACACATCATTGTGCACAAACTCTAATATCTGTTTTGCCCTCTTACTACCAGAGGGGAAACTCACCCGATTCTGCTTCCCATATACACAATTTTCATAGAAATCAAAATCTAGAGAGCTATTACTCATACCTTCTACCATACCTTTACCATGAAGTATTTGAAGGCCCTTCTCTCCAATATGTCCAGGCCTTTGATGCCACAACATAGTCTTTTCTCCAGAGATTATTAGATTTTCTGCTCCACTTTCAGGAACCATTGAACTATTGCACCCATCAATAACAGTGCTAGCTTGCAACTTGTACAGAGTTCCAAATACAAACTCCCTGCATCAATACCAGTGCTCCCCGAACCATTTTGCAGTTATCCTTCGCAAACACTATTTTTACACATGCATCATCCAACTTGCTTACAGAAATCAGATTTCTGGCTAATGCAGGAATATGCAGAATACCCGGAAGTGTTCTAACCCTTCCACCTTGCAACTTCAACTTTACTTTTCCATGACCAATGATTCTAGCCTTCCTGTCATCCCCCAAGAAGACATCACCACCATCATATTTCTCATATTCACAGAACCACCCTCTATGGGGAGTGAAGTGAAAGGATGCACCTGACTCAATCAGCCATGCCTCATGATCTACATGTGTACTTGAAGAGGCCAAGTACACATCCCCGCCTTCATCTGAGGTGGTTTTCGCCTTTGCAGAAGGAGCATCATCAGATCCCTTTCCTTTATCAGGAGCTTTAGATTTACAGTCCCTTTTATAGTGCCCTTCCTTTTCGCATTTCCAGCACACCACCTTTATAGGTTTTCCTGGAGATTTAGATCTCCCTCTAGATTTATATCTCCCACTCGATGACTTATTTTTGTTTCTATTCTGGGACCATCCTTGTATAGACAAGGCATCACCATTTTGGCTCTGTATTTTTTCGTCTCATTTCCTCTGTTAGCAAGAATGAGACTATTTCATCAAACTTCGAGGCAGTTGCATTAATACCTATTGCAATAACCAGACTACCCCACGAATTTGGTAGAGAACACAAAAAATTGATGCACTTATCTTCATCTGGAATTTTAATATCAATAGATAATAACTGACTTACCACAGTGTTAAATGCATTCATATGTTCTGTCACCGAGTCTCCATATTTCATCCTCAGGTTATACAACCTTTTCTGCAGGAACAGTTTATTCACCAGAGACTTAGATTGGTACAAAGTCCCTAACTTGTCCCACAAAGCCTTTGTTGTAGCTTCCCCTGATACATTCAGAAATATTGAATTTGAGACACACAATCGTATTATGTTCTTCGCCTTCCAATTCGACTTCTTCCATTCTTCATCGGACACTGCTGTTGGTTTAGTACCTGGATCTACTACGATCCACTAATCTTTATCCACCAACAGATCCTCCATCTTGAGTTTCCACAACTCAAAAATTTGACCATTAAATTTCTTGATCTCTATCTTTCCACTGCTCGCCATCTTCTTTCACCAACAAAATCGATCTCGCAGATCTCCCACTGAATAGGGTCTACCACAGGCCCGAGTGAAACCCCTCAGCAACAAAGGTGTCCCCTTGAAGCCAAAACTGCTCTGATACCAAATGTAGGTTTTAACCCCTTATAGAAATTACTTGCATACGAATTCTAAAACGCATAAAATAAACAATGCGAGAGCATAACACATAAAATACATATACATAGAGATTTCCCCCTGGATCCCAAAACTGGGACTACCAGCTTGACTTTTCATTATGATCCTTTCAATGTTACAATACATATTTATACATGCTGAAGCATCCAATACCATGGACCGAAAAACCATTGCGTCCAAAAGCATGGATTGAAAACCATCGCGTGCAAAAAACATGTGCAAAAAACATGCACAAAGCTATAGGTGGGTCCGCCCAACCTAACATAGGGTCCAAAACCAAAATTGTCTGGGGCATTGTCCTCGACCCCATAAAGTGGGGTTATGGATACACCTCAAACCCCATGTGACCCCCCTCTACTACACAATCAACGCAACGAAAGGGGGCCTCTGCCCTCCTCTAAACCCCTGGTTAACTACGTGGGCTATTCGTGGAAAGAATATAACATAACCCAACACATATTTCTGTTTGCTGATATTCTATCTTTTGTTCCATCTTCCCCCAACATCTGGCATCCTAGTTGCTTTTGCAATAATAGCTGGTGAAAGAGTGAAATTGATGCTAGTAAATTGTACTATATTGTCCTCCATGTTGATGAAAAATTTCCTAGCTAATTCATGATGATACTTGACCCTCTCAACCATCTCACAAAACTCAAAGCAAGATTGATATCTGAAATAAGTGGTGGCAAGGGGACAAGCAAGAAGTTCAACAATGTTAATAGGCTCCTCTCTGATTATCTTCCCACCCTTGTGAGGTCTCCTAGGATGTACATCCTTGTCTCTTGAACTGTCACTTTGTGTTTCTTCTTCATAGCTTGAGCCAGTGTTTCTTGCCATAGTGCTTGTCTTAGGAATATGATGAGATGAAGGTATGGTGAAAAATGGTGATGAAGGAGGACAATGGTGATGAGTATGGAGAGATTTTACTCTTGGAAAATGGAATTGGGGAATGAAGGAATAGTTTTGGGAAATTAGGGTTTAGTGAGGGATTTAGGATTTGATGAGGGAATTAGTTGCTTTAGGGGAGTGGAATATGGGAAAATGGGATAAATGGAGTGTTTTACAGTAGTAAAAGAGTGAAAAGGGGTTTAATGATGTTTTTGTGATGATGGAATGAAAGTTGCACAATAGAATGGCAAATAGTGATGACAAACTTAGGGTTTCATTTCCACATGCAAAATTTATGAAGAACACAAGAGTGAACTCAAATTCAGCTGTAGGATGTTGTTTACTTACCTGTAGCATGCAAATGTAGCAAATTTTAGGGTTATGGCACGATTTGGAATAATTTAGAAAAAATTGGATTGATGGATAGCGCACTAGGCCTAATGCGCAGCGCCAGTTCAAAATAAAATTGCAAGTTTGCCTCTGATGTGTAGCGCCTGCTTGATGCATAGCACACTGCCTTTGATGTGCAGTGCCAGTCAAACTTGCTTGGAAAACAGGGTTTTTAACTTCCTTTTCTCAATTTGCCTCCAAATCGTGATTTTTTGCTCTTCAAGGGTATCTCGCACAATGAGATGATAAATAGCACTCCTTTTCACTTTATACATGGATGGATTTTAATTTTTACTTATCTCAAACCCACCTTTCTAATGTCAAAGTCACTTTTGGTCTTGAGCTCTGTTTTTCCATTGAAATTGACTTTTCTTAATCATTTGGTAAACTGATGCATTGATGGTTGTGTTTTTGTTTGCAGTGGCTAGAGTTGGCAAGGTGAGCAAGGGCAGCAGTTCTGAACTTCTTACATATAGAAAAATTGAAATTACATAAAATTTTGTACATAGAAATAAAAAATTTGTTTTCACCTCAAAATAGAGTTTTGAGATAAAAACCACTTATTAAGCATATAATCATTGAAATTTTGATTTTCTGAACTTATTAGACCTCCTCATGTGCCAGCTGACCCTTTATTGAGTTTTTCATGACTGTGGTGGCAAACCCTAGACCTAATGAGATCCAAAACCATAAAAAATGGATTTTGCACATGTAATGACAAAAAAATCATTGTACATGACCTGAACATGTGAAAATAGGCCAGCAGGTAAATGACATGAGGGAAATTGACATGAACCACTACCATCAGTTGATCCATGACCTAATGGATTGCAACTAATTGGATGGGACACCTAAAATGCATGCAAAAAGAGAAATTTGATCACTGATGGAGGGATGAAGATACTGACACTAACACATGTAATCAGCTACAGGGTCATAGAGCCGACAAGAATATTTTGCAACAACCTTATTTACACGAAAAGTCTGCTGACCAATATTTTCTTGGTCATGGTAGCCGCAAATATTTTGTAGCTCCTTAGCTTTAGATTTTTCAAGAAGAACTTGTTGCTGGAATATTTCTCCCCACTTGTTGGTAAACCACTCCCTTTGAACGTCCTCATCCATCTCATCCTCCTCTGAGTAATATGAATCATAAATTGGAGGAGGTTCTTGAACTGGTTCTCCAGATGAAGGACGTGCATCATGGATTTGAGCCTTTTCATTGACCTCCAGGTGGGCCTCCTCTTCTTTTGTAGCTTCCCCTGATTGGGATGGTTGTGGCTCTGCATCACTTGACTCTCCATCAGAGTCATATACATTATAAGAAGGAGAAGCATCAAATTTGGTAGAATAAGATTTTTGAGGGTTTATTTGCAGCTCGATGATGTTTCCTTCTTTGCTTTCTTGATCACTGGGCAATTCTTCTTGATGTGAGTACATATCTTCTTGGAATGGAGTCTCACAAACATATTCAGCAGAATCATTACCCTCAAGGATATTTTTGACATTAAAATGTGTGCAACAATCTTCAAATAGAGCATTCGGTGGATACAATCTTTTGCAATAATGATGGAACATTATATGAAAACATTTAAAGGGAGATATTCTGCCACCAGGTATTTTTATGTACCAAACTCTAATATCCTCTTCTAAAGAGTAGATGAACAATTTCATTCACGCATCTTCAAAAATAATACCCTATTGTTCCATGCATTCATGAAAATCCTTAAGGTGTTGGTTTAACATTCTATCTATGTCTTCATTGAATCTAGGAAAATAGGTATTCCATTCATGAACTGAAGGGACACGATTGGGATAACCAACAATAGAAGAAAAATCTAGTGGGGCAAATTTGTTGGCGAGGAATTCAGGAATGGCCATTTTGAAAACCTTCCTAGGTGAATGATTTCAGGTTCGAAGGTAGGGAAATTTTTTTACTTCTTTAACATCAGAGTGAGTATGAGGCTTCTTGAAAGCCAAGATGATCAAATAGAGATATGGACAATGGAGTCACTAGGATGTTTACCATAAAATTGAAATAGTGGAGTCGCCAAGGTGAGAGATATTCAACCCAAACTTCCCTTTCTCACCTAACAGAGGGAATGTAAATATTTTTCATACCTAGGGAAAAATATTCTAATCTGTTCCCTGACAATGGCACCAAAAATATGTTGCCACTTTTAATGGCACCCATAGCACAAGTGCTTCGGGAGACATAGCAAGCTTCCTAGAGACAACCTCTGGGTTGATTGTAGACCAGTGCATAGGACATCTTAGATAGAGGAGTGCATGGAAGATTATAAATGGGGGGATTTCAGTTTCAATCCAATTGTCACGAAATTTAAAAATATAATAAAAGGGGTCTTCGTTCAATCAGCCTTCATGAAGGTAAAATCAAGCCAATACATGGATCTCAATGTTCACGGGTTAAATTGGGCCAGCCTCAAAGAGGAAAGTCTGGTTCTAGTGGCTGAAAAACAACAATAGGAAGCTTAATATTGCAGTTGTAGTAAAGGTGAAAGGAGGAGAGAAAGGAGGGGATTCGATGCATAGGGCTATAAAAGAATCCTAAGCAAAAATGTCCTAGAAGAGATATGGAAGACTGAAGAGGTGGAATGGTAGAAACAATGGAGCACAAATGAAGGTTTCATGGCATATACCTCATGGGCACATTTGTCACCAAAATCATAAGTAAATGTGTGCACGTTATAGGTACATAAGTAAATTTTTAGCTAACACAGGTACTGGTACTACTTAGTAACAAATATACAATCATGAACAAGGGAGAAACCGACAGCTTCATTACACTATTTCAGAGAAGGAAAAACATATATGAAATGAGATTTACAGAGGGGAAAAGATACTATGCATTTCCATGATTGGAATCACCAAAGAGTTTCACTAATCTTCAAAAGGATTCTCGTTCACCAGTCCATTTACATTCAACAATCTACAACTCAAGTCCCTCATGAACAAGCAATTGGAACCAAAATGGAACCAAAGAATTTGGACCACTCTGGGTGCAGAATTCCAAAACCCGTATTAAGTGTTTATTCCCTCTATTTATATAGAGAAGGGTGGCTTTGAATCAACATTTATAAAATATCTCAACCAAGGGACAACTGTCAGATTGACTAGCTGTCTCGGCCTACAATAACTCTGCTGCCCAAAATGATTCCCAAGGATTTGATTCCTTTCTTGAAAATACATAAAAATTATAGGATAATAGAAAAAAGGAAAACAAAAAGATGATGGAGGAAAATATCATCTTGTGGTTCTTGTGAAGGCCCCTGATTAGGCCACGTCTCTACCACAATGTGTCCCACCCGTTGTTTGGCCAGTTACTTTCGCTTTCACCTTAACTACCTAAATCACTCGTTCTCTAGAGCTGGGAGTGGATCGACTGTGAGTTCCTTGTTACATAGTAGAAGTGGAGAATGTCCTGGCAATCCTTCGTTGTGTATCTGAGTGAAGCCCCATGCCAAGACATTAAGTCTTCCTAAGTCCCATATCTCCATTTGCTCTCCGAAGATGTGCAACGAAGAAATAAAATTCATTTCTTAGGCAATTGTTGTCCTGGGTTTCTTGTTGCAGAGGCTTCCACATAATTGTCCATATTTATTTTCGACCACTCCATACCTCTATTCAAAGTCTCATCTCCTGACCCATTTGACTTTAAAGCACTGTACCACGCTATCGGGGGGTCGTATATTGAGACTTTTACACTAAGAGGCATTATAGAACAACAAGTCCCGATCTTCATAGGCCCCCTTTGGTTTAGCCCCTTTTAGTATTTCTTAATTATAGGATGGAGGCTATGACCAAGTGCTAAACCCTAAGGTGCTACAGACTTTGGACTCTTTTCTAGGGGCCTTTTCCCTTTATGATTTCTTTGTGCCAGGTTTCCTTAAATCTTCGTGACCGTGCATCTTTTATCGAAGCTCCTTTCTCGGTGGATCGTAATCGGGGTTTACAATTGGGACTTTTACATTGGAGCTACAACATACCTCTGATTACAATAGCCCTTTAGCACTTGATCCTTGGTTCCTCAGCCCTTTATGTGATCGTGGGCCAGCCCCACTTATTGGATCCCCTTTATCGTACTTTCCCATGTGTGCACTACCTTACAAAGTGCCAATAAGCCTCAACCTCTGATTTGCGATTACCGGTATGACATCATCACTACCATGTGCATCTTGTGAGTGGTGACACATGTCACCCTATTTTTCCCCTTATGATTTCTCGATACGTTGAATCTGCATGACACATGTCTTTCGTATTGCCACGTCATGTTGATGTTAGCACCACCATGGGTTTATCGGAACCAATGGTATTCTACCACGTGGCCTTCTACAGGAGAGATAAAAGGCCCATCCAACCTTGGTTTTTCATTGATTTCCTTTATAAATCGCTTTTGACCTTCTCGGTGCTTCAAAATTAACATATCGCAACTCATGATATCTTAATATTTTAGAGTTGTCACCTCACAATCACGTCGATAAGCCATGATGTTCTGAGCGCGATCACCGATCGTCGATTTCTTTGGACCCCTGATTGGATATATGCCGATATCTCTCCCATACCTCCGATGTGTGGGGCTTCCAATATTCCAGGGCTTCCAATTTGCGGGATCACCGATATGCGATGCAACCCTGATGTGTGATTGCAAATCACCATGTCATTGGAACCTTCGATATGCCACATTTCCTGGTCCTCCGATTTGCAATTTGTGATATATCCATGTTGTTGCGATCGTCGATTCAGCCCACTGATATGCCTAATTTCTACCTTGGACCTCTAACATTTGCGATCGCCGATATGCGGGATCGCTGAAACCTTCGATTTTCAATATTAGTGATTAGTGATCGTTGGTTTTACCTGCCCTTTAAGAAAACTCTGATTGCGATTTGCGATATGCTCCCAGCCTCCGATATGCAATTCTTTCCTCCTTTCAAAGGTGACAAAACCCCCATCTTTAACATGCCATATGTTTTGATTCTAACATCCATTTGAGGAGTTCCATATACCATTGGAAATATTATTCTGAGAACTATCCAATGAAGAGGGTCTAATTTAGATTTGAGAGCTTCTGTGGTTTCGGAGATGGCTACAACTTTTCTTCTATTTTGTACCCTTTTGATAGCTGAAAACAAATTTTGCAGTGAGTGAAAACAACTTCTTTCATGGAAAGTGGCCTTCTTGTCATATATTAGATTCTCTTATCATCTGGTTATTCCTTTTCATCTTGTCTATGCTTCGGACTACTCTTCACATGGATTCTTCTTTGTACTTTCTTGTTCCCATTCTTTGATCTAGTAGCCCTTCATGACTTCATCCTAATATTGCTTCAACATTAAATGGTTCTTTATTTGGATAGCTTCTTCATCATGCCATCTTCGTAGAGTAGAATCATTAATCTACACCTTTCATATCTCCAAGGCCTTCATAGGTGTCAAGGTTCCTTTGATATTTTCCTTTCTTAATTAGATTTTTCATACCTATCTTTCGGGAGATGTCTTCAGTGGATCTTTGTCAGATAGTGATTCTTTGTGATCATGGTGTTCTTCACATGCTTGATCTCTTTCTTCATTTTCTTCTTCATGGATATATTGATCAACCAACTTATTCTCTTTGTGGGAGCACTTCTTCATTGCTTTCTTCTAGGACTAGCCATCATTCCTTCTTCACTTTCTTCTTAGTCAACAAAATTATACTCCTCATGTGAGTATTTGATATGAAAATGAAACTACTTTTATTTGTTGTTCATGGTATTCATTTTCATTAAATTATATGTGCAAACCGTTACTCATGTCTTGCAATTGAAACAAAGTTCTTTTGATAAATTTTTGAGTCTTATGTGTGAATGAGTATTATTTCATTTTACTATTTAGCATATCAAATCTGAAAAACACAGCAAGATAAAATCACATAATATAACACAGTAGCTGATAAGGCAGTTCACCCCTCCTGGGCTACATCTACTGGGTCCAAGGCCCCTAAATGGGCATGTCCTTGCTCTTATTAGATGCTCAAATTGGTTATACAGTGATAAGAAAGCCTAAACAGGAAAAATAAGCTGTGGAAATGAGTTAAAAACACAGAAAATAGTAAAGAATGGCTTTTGTTTCACCTCCAATGGTTAACCATAGCCCAATACAGCTCCAACATTCCTTAGACCCTTATGGCTCTCCAAGCTTCTTTGCTGAAAAAGTACCTGAAGATGAGCTCTGATGGCTTTGCAACCTATACCATTGGCTCTAGAATGCTCAGAATACCCAAAATAAAAAAACAATTCGCTCCAGAATGTTCTTCCTAGTGAAATTTATGACTAACAGAAGTTTTGTCCAATCTGGCCTAAGAGAACTCCACTAAACTTGGAGTAACTGCAGTTAACCCTGCTAACTTTGGCAAAATCCACCTAGAATGGCGTGCTTTGCCGAATTTTTCGGAGCTGTTGGAGGTTACATTTAATGTTTGGGGTAGTGGTCACATGGACCAACTAAACCCTCGTTGGCAGAACCGTGAACAGTTAGGAAACCAAACATTAAATATAATTATTGAGCTATAGTGGTTAAGAAACACATAGCCCACCTGATTAGGCTGTCCAACTAGTAGTGTAGAGACCCAGGGTTGAATCCTGCAGATTGCAATAAATTTTTACGTAACCTTTGCTTCTCCAACCAAGGGCCACGTGGCGGCCTCCTAGTAGGCCACGTGGCACCAATTGATTGGTCTTCCCTATACACAATCATTATCATATCCAACCTCAGAATGCCAAGTGTCAAAACATGATTGGCTAGCAGGGAATATTCCAGGGAATATTCCCACATTATTTTTTTAATATTTGCCAAAGTCAAAAGTCAACCCTGGTCAAACTGATTTTTGAAGGAAATTGTAAATTTCAAAATTGAATAAATTTCACATACAGTGTCAGATTTGAGTATTGTTCACGACTACAAGATCATATCAACGAGGCCTATCCCGTTGTTTTGGTTTCAACGAATTCTGAGCAATTCAAAATTTGAGCATTTTTTCCATTTAGGACATGATCACCTGATCACACCTCCCAAATGGGAAGCTTTTGGACCCAAAATGCCTTCAATTACTTGTTAATAAGGTGAGGGTACAACTCCCTCACCTTTTCCACCTCCATTCACTTTGCCTTACTCAGTTTTCTACCTTTAAGAACAACCTGAACATAATCAACATTTCCCCTCCTCAAAGTGCGTGTCCTTCTGTCAAGGATAACATCCTCTTTCAGCTCATCCAAAAATTATGGCGAGAAATGCTCTATGGATGGAAGATGAATGTCACTTTCATGATCAATAATTAAAGGAGGTTCATACAAATGTAAATTTTCCACATTCACAATGGAATACATTTGCATATATGAAGGCAAATCTAGTTCAAAAGAATTATTTCCAACTTGTTTAAGGATCTTGAATGGACCATAACGAATAGGCTTCAGCCTTTTACCTTCTCCTTGCATTCTTTCCTTACTAATATGTAGCCATACCTCATCTCCTTCTTGAAACTTATGATAAACTCTATGTTTATCATGTCTCTCCTTGTACTTGCCTTGACTTTTTTCAAGCTGTTCTTGAACTTGCTGATGTATGAGCTGAATTCTTTCAATGAACATGCAAGCTTTGTCAATGTCACTATGCCAATCAAGGGAAACATCCTTCTCAAGAATGAAATATAAAGGTGACTTAGGAAAATACCCAAAACAAGCTTCAAAAGGTGAAGTATTTGTAGAAGAGTGCTTGGCCCGGTTGTAAGCATGTTGAATGTAATGCAAGTGCTCATCCCAAAGCTTGGGATGCTTGCTGTAATAACCTCTCAAAAGATGTACAATGGTTTTGTTCACTACCTCTGTTTGCAGATGGAAAGAAGTACTCTTCTTCAACTTGGTGTCCATCATCTTCCATAGATTGGACCAAAAAATCCCAACAAATCTGGAATCCCTGTCACTAACAATAGAAGTATGCAAGCCATAATGAACCCATACATGTTGAAAATATAAATCAACAATTTTTTTAGTAGTTATAGTTTTCTTACATGGCATAAGAATACACATCTTGCTGAATCTATGAACTACTACATAAAGATAATCATGTTGCTTTCTAGATAATGGTAGACCTCCTACAAAATCCATAGAAAAACTTTCCCATGGTCTAGAAGGTAATAGTAATGGTCTATATAATCTAAGCTTCCTTTTGCTAGGCTTTCTTGTAGCACATAATGAAAAACCTCTAATGAAACGTGAAACACTATCTACCATGCGAGGCCAATGAAAATACCTCTGCAAATGTGCCACCGTTTTGCTTACCCCGAAATGTCCATCAATAAGAGAAGAATGAGCTTCTCTCATGATACTTAGTCTCTCTCCCTATGGTATACATAACTTTCCCATATGAAATAGCAAATTATTATGCAAATGATAATCATTCTCCTCAACATGATTCCCTTAACTCAAGTTAGCATACGCATCCTTAAAATCAACATTTGATGCATATTGTTCTATGTAGCTCTCATGTACAATAGAATCATTCTTAAGTAAAGTAGTAGCACTAATAATAGGCCTTGAAAGAATATCGACAACTTTATTGAAAATACCTTTCTTGTACCTTATTACCAAGTGAAATTGTTGTAGGAAGCCCATCCATCTGAAATGTCGTGACTGTTGCAATTTACTTTGCAACTACAAGTACTGTAAAGGCTGATGGTCGGTATGAACAACTGTTTCTTTGCCCATCAAAAAGTGTTTCCACTTTTTGACGCTTTGTACCAACACATACAACTCCTTATCATATGTAGGATACTTCACAACAACACCATTAAATGTCTCATAATGAAATGCAATAGGCTTACCATGCTGTAAGAGAACTGCACCATGGTGTAATCACTAGCATCGGTCTGAATCTCAAATGGTTGTCTCAAGTCTCATAATGCAAGGACTGGAGCTGAACTTATATTTTCTTTCAAAGACTTGAAAGCTTTCTGTTGCTTGCCTCCCCATTGGAAATGATGCTTCACACTTGTCACTGCATGCATAGGAGCTGCTATGGCAGAGAAGTTAGAAATAAACTTCCTCCAATACTAAGCTACACCCAAAAAACTTCTTACCTTTGTAATGGATTTGGGAGTAGGCCAATTCACAATAGCTTCTACCTTAGATGGATCAATTCTCAAAGCACCTCCTCCTACTATGTGTCCCAAATAAACCAAAGAAGTCTTTCCAAATTCACACTTTGACATTTTAAGAAATAACTGATTTTTTGTCAAAATATCAAGTACTTGCTTAACATGCATGACATGCTCTTCTCTAGTCTTGCTGAAAATTAAGATGTCATCTAAGTAGACAATAACGAAATCATCAAGGAAAGGACATAGACATCATCCATTATCCGCATGAAAGTTGTAGGTGCATTGCATAAACCAAACGACATAACAAGCCACTCAAAGAGTCCTTGTTTGGTTTTAAAAGCTGTCTTCCCAATGTCACTTTCTTCAATTATAACTTAATGATAACCACTACATAAGTCTAACTTAGTGAAATATTTAGCATCTTTCAGCTGATCTAACAAATCATCTATCCTTGGGAGTGGGTAACGATTCCTTACCATTATTTTGTTCAATGCCCTGAAGTCCACACACATGCGCCAAGTTCCATATTTCTTTGGAATCAACACTATCGGTGACCCAGATGGCAAAGTTCTTGGTCTTATGAAACCCTTGTCTAACAAGTCCTTAGTTTGCTTCTTTATTTCAACATTCTCCATGATAGGCATGTGGTACATGCCTATGTTATGAAGAGGACAATCTGGATGTAAATGGATTTCATGTTGAATCTCCCTTTTAGGAGGCAAACCTATTGGTTCCTAAAACATCTCATGATGTGCATCAAATACATCATATAAATCTGATTTAAGCTTGGAATCACAATTTTCAAATGACTCATGATTCACATCAACCTTAGGCTTGATCATAAGAAGTACAAAACTCTTACTTGAATTAACTAGCCTTTTTACCTGTCGCGCATTTACCATCGCTATATTTGCCTTCTTGCAATGTGATCTGACAATGTACTCCTTGCCATCTTTGAAAAGATGATATTTATTTTCATGGCGATGGAAGATCACTTTCCTATCAAATAAGTAAGGACTTCCCAAAACAATTCTTGATATATCAAGTGGTACTACGTCAAGTTCAACTGTGTCAATAAAGTGTGCAGTAATTGCAAAGCGCAATATGCACTTTCTTGAGACTTGTAAGTTTGCATCCTTGCATATCCACCCAAGTGGATAAGGCTTTGGATGTGAAATGGTCTCAAGTTTAAGCTATTTGACCAAGTCTTTTGATATGAGATTTTCTTGTGAACCACTGTCAAACAATGTGTCAATTTTTGTATGTTTTGAGACTACCATCACATGGAACAATTCAATTCTTTCTTCCTCATTAGGATCTTGTACATGACAGTTTGAAGTACTAGTATTTGCTTTAGTTTCAGTTTCCTTTCCCTTCATATTTTTCAAACCCATGGCTACAATTTTGGTTTCATCCCCTGAATCATCACCTAAATCTTGAGGTGTAGTTGTAGTAGCTGTAGTTTTCTCCTTTCCTTTGTTTTTGTTAAACAGATTTCTTTTCTCAGGATAAAGTTTCTAACAATTTTTCTCTTCATGGCCTTCTTTTGAATAGTGTTTACATATCACTTTCTTACCCTCCTTTTTGACAGATGCATTCTTTTTGCCTTTTCCCTTAAATTTTTTCTCTTTGTTTTCCCCCTTAAAAGGCTTGTTTCTACCCTCATCAAAAGTGTTTTTCCCTCTAGTCTCTAAATATGTAGCTTGTACACAAACTTCATCTAGACTAGCAGGATTGAACATAAGGATAGTATGTTTAAGGTAGCTATGCAAACCACCTATATATTTCAGCAAAGTGTCTTGACTTTGTAAGTCTACCCCTAAAAGGAGTGCTCTTCTCCTAAACTCTTGGGTGTAGTCTTGAACATTTTGTCCCTTTAGTTGTCTAAAATTTTTCTAGTTCATTATAGCCTTTTCTAATTGCGGAAATAAATTCAGCCCATGTTAAAGTAATCTTACCATGTTTCTTAATTTCGTCCTTGGTCTTGGCTTCCCACAATACCAATGCTGCTCCATCCATTCTTAAAGAGGCTAACTGAATCTTGGTGTCGTCATCCTGTAAGCTTTGTATCCTTAAATAAACTTCCAACTGTCTTATCTAGTTGTCAAGTTTCTCTGCATTGACTTCACCACTAAACATGGGTAATTCAAATTTAACATCTAGCTTTAAAAATGGACTTTTTCCAGAAGATTTAAGTTTATGAGGTTGATTTACCGAGGTAGAGGACGACGATGTAGAGGAAGAGGATGATGATGGAGATAGTGGATCACCATTTCCTCCATGACCTTTATTTGAATTATCATCACCTTTCTTTCCTCCTAAAGAGCCCTCTCCTTCTTTCTGATGTTTAGACCCTTCTCCATCCAACCTATGATTCCTTTCTTGTATAATATTCTGACCATCTCAGTCATGTCCAAAAAAGCTTTTCTGAATGCCCGTTCTTCTTCTTTTGGATCCATGTCTTCAAGAACTTCTCCCTTCCTTTCAGACATACTTGGAGCTTCTTCTAAGGCTATTGAGGGTGAATTAGAAGGTGGAGATAATGGCACCCCGACCCTCCTTGGTTGAGGATTATCTTGTGCTATAACCAATTGTCATTTCCCTCTTTGAAGTTTAAGCCTAGTAAGCATTAAAACTTGCAAAACAATCAAAAATATCTTTGCACAAAACTAATACTCAAAACCTGAGCTCAGATACCGACTGATCTAAAAATGAAACTACTTGTATTTTCTATTCAAGGTATTCATTTTCATTAAATTATATGTGCAAACTGTTACTCATGTCTTGCAATTGAAGCAAAGTGTTTTTGATAACTTTCTGAGTCTTATGTGTGAAGGATTATTATTTCTTTTTACTGTTTAGCATATCAAATCTGAAAAACACAGCAAGATAAAATCACATAATATAACACAACAATTGAGGAGGCAGTTCACCCCTCCTGGGCTACATCTGCTAGGTCCAAGGCCCCCAAATGGGTATGTCCTTGCTCTTATTAGATGCTCAAATTGGTTATACAATGATAAGAAATCCTAAATAGGAAAAATAAGCTATGGAAAGGAGTTCAGAACATAGAAAAAAATAAAGAATGGCTTTTGTTTCACCTCCAATGGTTAACCATAGCCCAATACATCTCCAACACTCCTAGGCCTTGATGGCTCTCCAAACTTCTCTGATTAAAAAACACCTAAAGATGAGCTGTGATGGCTATGTAACCTGTACCATTGGCTCTAGAATAACTAGAATACCCAAAATAAAAAAACAAATCACTCCAAAAGGTTCTTCCTAATGAAAGTTATGACTAACAGAAGTTTTGTCCAATCTGGCCTAAGAAAACTCCATGTAACTGTAGTTAACCCCGCTAACTTTGGAAAAATTCGCCCAAAATGGCATGCTCCGCCAAATTTGTTAGAACCGTTAGAGGTTACATTTAATGTTTGGGGTAGTGGTCACATGGACCAGCTAAACCCCCGCTAACGGAACTGTGAATGATTAGGAAACCAAACATTAAATATAATTATTGAGCTACAGTGGTTAAGAACCACTCATAGCCCACCCAGTTAGGCTGCTTGGCTGGCAGCCAGAGAACCAGGGTCGAATCCTATGGAATGCAATAAAATTTTACATAACCTCTGTTTCTCAAACTAGGGGTCACGTGGCGACCTCCTGGTAGGCCATGTGGCGCCCATTGATTGGTCTTCCCTATACACAGCCATTCTCATATCCAACCTCAGAATGCCAAGTGTCAAAACATGATTGACCAACAAGGAATATTCCCAGAATATTGTTTTTTTAATATTTGCCAAAGTCAAAAGTCAACCCTGGTCAAACTGAGTTTTGAAGGAAATTGTAAACTTCAAACTTTAATAACTTTCACATACATTGTCGGATTTGAGTGTTGTTCATGGCTACAGGATCATATCGACAAGGCCTATTATGTCATTCTGGTTTCAACCAATTCTAAGCAATTCAAAATTTGAGCATTTTTTCCACTTAGGACATGATCCCCTGATTAGTGTTTCCTTTTGTTGACCTTTATTACATTGTATTACATTCCTTTGAGCATGTCATTAGTGAAAAAGAATCTTTCCTTCTTGATCATGTTATAGAACTATTCCCATGACTCAAAAATATATATATGATAACATGACTAAACTTTGATGCATACAAACCTCATATTGATTCTCCTTTAATAATCTTAGCTTCATTTTGTTGTCCTTGATATGACCCTTCTTGCCCCATATTAGATTGCCTGCATATAATCCTTTTCTTGAATCCCATGAATGGGATTCCCGATGAGACATTTGTTGTTGTTTATGAATCGTCTTTTGAGTATTCCATCATAGGATCTTGAAGACCCTCACCCTATGTTAGGCCCCTATACTACTAGTGTAACCCCTTATTGTTATTAGTACAACCCTCTTATTATATTATTGTACCCATTTAGTCCCCATATTGTTATTATTGTGCTCCATAGAAGCCCACGATTGTTATTATTGTGCCCTTACATTATTATTGTTATGTCGGCTCTGATTATATTATGACCCTTAGACTCCTATATAGAAAAAGACTTGTCATTTGTATCATCTAAGAATTGTTCATTTGTGTAATGTAAAGGAGGTTTCCCCCTCAAAGAGGCTTATTTCTAAGGCATTGATCTATCTTTATTTTCTCTTTTTGTGAGCTAGTTTCATAACATTTGGTATCAGAGATTTGGATTCTAGGGTTTCGCTGCTCCAAACAGGTCATCGTGGAATTTGCGCTATAACTTTTTTTCTGCAACGTTTCAAATCCTAAACAAAAAACCCATTTTGGATGAATTCATTCTGAACCTTAGGTCCGAATTTTAGAGAGTTTCGCACTATATTTATGGAGATATGATCTGAGGAATTTTTCCTTTTTGCAGACTCCCGAATTACATTCCAAACAGGTGACTTGGGGAAAATTGTCATAACTTTTGTTTTGAGCATAAGATTGAAATTTCATCATAAGGTAAAGAAAGAAAATGGATGGTAATTTCTTATGTATATTTTTCAGATCCTAAGGTCAAAACAGTGACATGTGGCACGTCGTACAAGTTCGCTCTACTGAACAAGTCTATAATTAGGTCATCGTGGGAGATTTGGCATAACTCTTCCTTGGAGAATCCAATTTGGATAATATTGGTGACATTGGAAAGAGGACATAGAGGGCTGCTTCAGATCACAATTTCAAAACTGGAAGATCCGAAATTACAAAGTTATAGTTATTTCAAGATCGAGCTCCTAAGAAAAATTGAGATGAGGAAGTTTGATGGCAAGGATCCGGTAAATTGGATACTACAGATGGAGAAATATTTTGATCTACATGATGTACCACTGTTACAAAAGGTATGTATTACATCTTCATATTTAGAACCAGATCAATTTTTATGGTATAAAGGGCTTTGTTCTCGTAAGAAATTGGTTACGTGGTCAATTTTCATGGAGGAAATTATAGCACATTATGAGAATACAAAGAGCAACACCTTCTTTAGAGAATCACCACAACAATTGGAAGAAAAAGAGAAAAAGGGCTTTGCTACAAAGTGGAAAAAAAAACTATGGCAACAAGGAAGTCTATGCCTCAAAACTATAAAGGTGGAAGTGTTGTTTCTTCTAGCCTTCCACAACCTACAAGGGTTACACCAGAACAATTGGAAGAAAAAAGAAAAAAAGGGCTTTGTTACAATTGTGATAGCAAATGCACTAAAGGTCATAAGTGTGCTGAGAAGAAATTATTTTACATAGATTATGAAGAGGAGGAAGAAAAGGATCAAGAAACATCAAAAGAAGAGGATATACACCAGGAACCAACCCAAGAAAAAGAAGAAATGAATCCGACCATATCTTGTAAAGAATTGGAAATAATTACCACTCCTCAATCTCTCAAGATAGAAGGACATATCAGGAAGAAAAAGGTTCAAGAAGTGAAAGATCACATCGCGAAAGAAGAAATGAATTGAACCATATCTTGTAATGCATTGGCCAGAATTACCACTCCTCAAACTATCAAGATAGAAGGACATATCAAGAAGAAAAATTCTCAAGAAGTGAAAGATCACATCGAGCATCAAGAAATGAATCCGACCATATCTTGTAAAGGATTGGAAGAAATTATCACTCCTCAAACTCTAAAGATAGAAGGACATATCAAGAAGAAAAAGGTTCAAGTGATGAAAGATCACATCGTGCATCAACAACAAGTTCTCCAACTTTTAAAGGATAATGCCACTTTGGTGAAAACTCGAATGAAACAACAGGTAAATCAACATCATAGTGAAAAATGTTTTGATGTAGGTGATTGGGTATTTTTACTGCTACATCTCAAGCAAGCTAACTGTGAGAAGGAAATGTTGGAAATACTACATGCACTTAAAAAATGGCGACCTTACCGAATGGGAAGACACTTCAAGAAAATGGAAGCAAGGGATGAATCGAAGAAGGATGAAGAAGTATGGCCACTTATTCAAAAGTTCCAAAAATTTCCAATTCAAACAATATTGCCAGAAATTGAAGAGGAAGGAAAAATCATATTGGAACCTGGAGCAGTCACAAAAACAAGAACCCGACAGCTATGAAATCAATCAATCTCAGAGTATCTCATCAAGTGGAAGAACTTACCCGCTGATGATTCCACATCGGAGGATAAGAAGTTTATACAGAAGTATCAAGAACTACTCAAGCGTTGAGGACAACACTTTTTGAAGGAGAGGAGCATGTTAGGCCCCTATACTACTAGTGTAACCCCTTGTTATTATTATTACAACCCCCTTATTATATTGATGTACCCATGTAGTGCCCATATTGTTACTATTGTGCCCCATAGAAGCCCACTATTGTTATTATTGTGCCCTTACATTATTATTGTTATGTATGCTCTAATTATGTTATGACCCCTTAGACTCCTATATATAGAAAGGAGGTCTTTTCATTTGTATCATCTAAGAATTGTTCATTTATGTAATGTAAAGGAGGTTGCCCCCTTGAAGAGGCTGAATTCTAAGTCGTTGATCTCTCTTTTCTATCTTTTTGTGAGCTGGTTTCATAACATTAAACCTTTGGGAGATCAACAAGAATGATGTTTTGAAAAACATTAATAACATTAAAAATATTGTTACTTCTAAGTTCAAAGAAAAAATTTGGTGTGAGAAAGATTTAGCAGCTAAATGAAAATTAAGTTATTATAAGAAGGTCATCAACCCCACCCTAGAAGATCAAAAGTATCTCTCTATTTTAACTAACTCAAAGAAGAAAATTAATGTAGCGAGATTAGAACGACTCTCATGAGCTCCATGGTGAAACAGTGTTGGGCAGTTCCTAAAAACACATGATAAAGGATCTTACATCTCTGTGAGAATAGGAACATCGAGGATGAAACACTTCCTCTAGAGTGCCTGTGTACAACCACATAGATTCTTTAGTTCAACTTTGTCGCAATACTGACCTTCCTAGCCTTTTACGATGTCAAAAGTATAGTGAGCTCGGGAGGCTTCTCTCCAAGCTTTTTGAGCATAGGAATAAAATCTTAAATCAAACTAAATAATTTGTTTCTTTAGGTCCTATAGACCAAAGTTTGGTCTCAGTGGAAGTTAACCGTCATCGTCATCATCATAATTTTAATAATACTTTTTAATATTTACTTACATATACATATTTTATAACAAATTAGCATAGATTCATTTTAACTATGGATTTATCAAGAGTCAAGAGGGATTAAATTTCTCAACATGCAGACTTTTTTTTGAGTGCAAAGCTTAGGTTTACACTTCTAGAGATTTGATTCCTCTTCAATAGATTTAAACTTAAAATGGATCAACACAGTAATAATTTTTTTAACTATAAGAAATTTTAATTTTTCATTTGATTCTATATAATATAAAGAATTATTGTTTTTTAAAATGTTTAACATTTCCTTGTCTTATTAAAATTTAAAGTCAACAATGCACATTGAATATTTGATTTATAACTCACATTAATTTTTTATTATTATTTTATTATTATGTATAAACTTCTGTATTAAGAATGGGAATAATTGCACATCTCTTACAAAGCAAAATGAAAATGTTAGAAAAGATCTACTTAAAATAATTTTATTTCTTCTATATAAAAATTGATATAAAATTATATTATTTAAATTAATAGTAACATATATTTTTTTTATTAATATATTTTTGTTTAATGTACATGTCATTGAATAGAGATGAATTACATGTCATATCATTTTTACATTGTCTTTGTAATTGTATATTGAGAATGAAGAAATTAATATCTCCTCATATCAAATATTATATATACATACATATATATACTACATACATATATATATATTATATCTTATATATATATAACTTTCAATTACTTTACTTCACTATAATAAAGTTGATGGTAAAATTAAAATTGAAATTGAAGTATTTTACTATTGTCTACATTATTTTTTATTAATAATTTTTAATTTGTTAATGTAAGTATTATTTTATTAATTTAAAATGTAATTAGTGACAACATTTCCCAGCTCCCTCATATATAGTTCAGTGAATCACCTCTATGGAATATTTGTACCAAACAAATCCACTTCAAGGGATCACTTCTTGTCACTACCAAGCCTAACCCCAAAAGTGTTGAAAAAATTGAACCCATGACTTCTCAATAATAAAGGTGCTTTAAAGACAAAAACTTGATCAATTGAACTAACCCTCCAGACTAATACTTATCCATTTTAATTATCTAAATTAAATTTAAAAAATTAATCGCATGCATTTTTTAATATTTATTTATTTTATTTTTATCATAAATTTTACTATTTAATTTAGTTCATTTAAATTATTTGAATATTCTTATAATCTTTATAATAATATCACCCAATACTATTAATAATATATCACAAATAAAACAACTAATAATATTCACCAAAATATATCACAATTAAAACAACTAAATAAATATCACAAATTAAAACAACTAATATCTAATAATTAATTATACATTTTTTTTCAAATCTTATTTAATTTTAAAAAAAATCACTATTGTTAAACAATTACCTATTTATTAATAAAAATAATATAGAATTGTTTTTCTTATCTTTGCTTTTAGAACATAAAAGGGAAGTAAATCATTAAACATAAAATATATCATTAAAATTAAACAAACTAATATTACTAACATAATTGTATAATGCTTTTTTCTAATAACAATCTATTAATTTAAAAAAATATTCACCAATATTATTAATAAAATGATATAGAATTGCTTTTCTTACCTTTTGCCTTTAGAAACCTAAAAAACAAGCTTAATTAAGTAAACAATAAAATTTATTAATTAAAAAATATCACAATATTATTAATAATAGATTGTAAACAAAATTACATATATTATTAATAAAAAATGATATAGAATTTCTTTTCTTACCTTTTGATTAAGAAACATAAAAAGGCAAGTAATCAATTAAACACTAAAATATGATTGTAGGATTTAAACATGATATAACTTTGAGTTAAGGTTTGCTTATAGAATTGCTTTTCTTACCCTTTGCTTTATAAACATAAAAAGGCAAATAATCAATTAAACACTAAAATATGAATGTAGGATTTAAACATGATATAACTTTCTAAAATATGAATGTAGGATTTAAACATGATATAACTTTGGCTTAAGGCTGGCTTATAGAATTTCTTTTCTTACCTTTTTCTTTAGAAACATAAAAAGGCAAGTAATCGTTTAAACACTAAAACATGAATGTAGGATTTAAACATGATATAATTTTGGGTTAAGGTTTGCTTATAGAATTACTTTTCCTTCCTTTTGGTTTAGAAACATAAAAGGAAAGTAAATACATAGATTCTTTAATAGGTGGGATAGTCGCACCTCTATCAAATAAGCCTGTATATTTTGATTGCTATCGAAATTTCTCTGTTTATGTTTTTGATGAAACCATAAAAGACATCCTTCAATTACAAATCCAGACTACTGGATTTGACATGAACAGAAAACAACATAATATAGCAATCTAGACCCGTGGGTGTTTTAGACATATTAATACATTATATCCAGCAGTTCTACATGCCCCAAGCAAGGATTCAAAAGCCAATGTTGTCGTACTCATAGATGCAAGAAACCAGAAGATTGAGCACCAAACAATCAAATCAGAAGATCTAACTTTCCCCGAACACTAGGTTGTCTCGAATCCCAAGCCTCCTTCTGTCAAGAAAATAAACTTTGCAAATATTCATGAAGAATCATCCAAAGCCATTCTCTCCTTTCCCCAAAGATCCACAATTGATAGAAAAAGGATTGATGAAGGCTGCAGAATGTCTCATTTTAATGTTTCTCCAGAACTGGCTGATACTGCTTTCTCCAGTTCCTCTGTAAATTCTTGTAAGCATATTTCTCTTTTTGAGTTAGCCCAGCTTGTGAATTTTAATTATTTAGAAGTCAAATGTCCTGAGTGTCAAAATATTATCAATTTAAGCCAACTTGAAAATCTGGTCCTACATGAGAACCATAATCCCAGAACATGTGAAGCACCCCTTTCTACTTCTGTTACTCCCTGTCCAAATCCTAAATGCTTTGAAGTTCCATTTCCACATGAATCTGAGCATGTTCTCATGATACATACAGTTCCTGCCTTAGAAGAAGAAGATCCAAGGCTTACAAGACCAGTAAAACCAAGATATGGTCACGACTATCTTGAAAAATAAAAAATATTGATTTGCAACTGCAGATTTGGCTGAGTTCCAGAAGATTGTAAAAATCCTAGTACAACAGAGATGCATAAGTTCTTTACGCTTATGGATGGTTGTCCAAAAACCAAAATCCTATTAAAATGGATGAAAGCAATGTTGAATTGGGACATTTTCACAAACTCCAAAGCTAAAGAATTTGGAAACAGTCATACTGTTCCTCAGAAAATAACATTGTCTGTAGAATGGAAAAGCCATATGGAATCCACTGATACTTGGATTTCTTTCTATAGCTGGTTGGAAAGAAGACAGATTTCTAATGTTTTAATGACTGACTCATCAGTATCCTCTCCACCCCAACATCGCTGGCAAGCTCTAGATGGCCTTAAGGTTGCGTCTCCAAACACATTTCCACTTTATAAGGGAATTATGCTTAGAGAAGGACAAAGTTCTGCCAAAGCAGCTCCTTAGTCTTAATGGATGATAATGCAATCGACACTGAAGGCAAAATTGAAAAAATAGCAGAGGAGTTGAAATGGACGAATACTGCTTTGAAAGGCCTTGAAATGAATGTTGCCAAATCTTCCATAGTCAAAGATCAATTTGATACTGTACAAGTTTCCTTGAATACTGTAAATAATGCTCTATATAAAGTACGGTTTCATAATTCAGTCGTCAAGACTTATATGAGAGAATCTCTAGACAAATTAGAGAACGTAGAAGACAAAGTGATAGAGCACATTGATTCTACATCAAGTCAATTAATAGAATTGGTAAATAAAGTAGACATATTATCTATTGGCAAAACAAAGAAACCAATTCTAGCAGCATTTATGCATAAAGGATCTGTACGAATACAAGACCCTGTCAAACCCATCGATAGATTTTCATTCTTATTCCCTAAGGAGTCTGCATCCCAAGAAATAAAAGAGGAAATAGACAAAGAAGAATCATATAAGGTTGCAGAAAGACCAAAAGATGAGCATATCAATTCTCAGCTTTATTTAAAGAAGAAGAGAAGGCAGAAGCTTTACCTATATATGAGCCACTAGAAAGTCAATACACCAGGTATGTTGCCCCTGATATCCATGGAAAGGGTAAAATTCCAGAAACTCACATATTCTTTGCTGATTCTCATAGAGAATGGTTTATAGACAACCTTAGTGTAGGACAAATTAGAGAATTAATAGATATGATGTACACAAAGTATAAACTCATGTGTCTCAGAGGAAAACCTGAGGTAGATGCTTGTAAGACCATTATCCAATGCTTTACAAACACACTCCTAAGATGGTGGGAAACATAATCTTCTCCTGCTTTGATTAAGCAAATGGAAGATCAATTGCTCAAAGATGAGCAAGGTAACATAATCCACAATCTAGATGGGACGGTCCAAAACAATATGATTGGAGCTCTAACCTCCATGATCGTTGAACATTGGTGTGGTTCAGAAGCTGATATAGTTGATAAAAATGAAGTTGTTCTAATGAACCTCAAATGTTACAAGATCTCTCAATATGAAGACTTCCATAGAGATTGGATGCAGAGGATATATGAGACAAAGGACTTCAAAAATTTGCTGTGGAAACAGGTTTACTTGGCAACACTTCCATCAAAGTTTGTAGACTATCTTCGATTACAAGAAGTCTTCCAGATGCCATTTGAGTCTTATACATGGGAACAAATTTACAATTTGATTAGTAAAACATTGGTTGGCCTTTGTACTAGTGCAAAGGTAAACAATTCATTAGAAAAGCTGTCCAGATTTCCAGATAGCAAATATTTTTGCAACAAATATGGCCTATCTCTAGAAGATCCACTAGTTAAGAAAAGGAAGCTCAAAAGAAGAGCTAAGAAAGAAAAGTTGCACACAACCAGAAAAAATTATAATAGATTCAGTAAGAAAAGACCTCCATCTAGGCCCCGTGCACAATAGAAAAGAAAGGGATATTAGAGGTATATCCAAAAAACACACTATTATAGGCCATCTGATATCCACTTACATAGTCATAAACAAGAAAAGTGGAACATACTAACTTGTTGGCTCTGTGGCCAAATAAGACACATTGCAAATAACTGTCCTATAGGAGAAGAGTCGAAAAAGAATCGTGGCAAGAAATCTCAGCCACAAAATAAAAAATTAAAACAAGTCAAAACTGAGACCCAATATTTTTGCATGAAATGTGGGTCCAAATCTCATAGGACAGAGCATTATCCTAATGTTACAATTGGTGATCGCCCCCAAATTAAACAACAAGAATCGCTTTACTCATCTGATGAATTCTCAAATTCAAATAATAGTTCTGTCTATTCATCTGAAGAATTTGAAGAAATAAATCTTCATGCTAATGCCTGTAATTGTTTAGATTCAAACAATTGTAAATGAATTTTTACTGACGGTGAATCTGATTCTACAGAATCATCTTCAGAAGAAGAGGCATAGTATAAGAAACTTAAAGAAAAATTTCTTATTGCTCAAACAGAGGAAGATGAAATAAAAATGTTATCTCAGATCCATGCAATGGAGGATGGAGAAATAAAGACCCGCCTCACAAAAGCCTTCTTGGATCAATTGAAGATTTCAAATAACATAAAAAATTCTGGTAAGAAGCCACTTTTTATTGATGCCTCATATGCAAGAAATGCAAAATCTTTTCAAAGACAAAGACAACAGGACAAAGTCCGCTCACTTACCTTGGGGGAAGTAAGCCATAAAATACACAATCTCAAATCTAAAATTTCCTAGCTAAAAATTCAGGTTCAAGGATTAGAAAAAGGAAAAACGCATAAAGAAACAAAACTAGAAGAAGAAATCCGATCGAGAAGATTACTATAAGGAAAATGTCCATATCTATGAAGGAATAAAATATAATGATTATGGTTTTCAAGAAATGCGGATACTCGCAGTTGTGTATCAACAACACCACGTACAGGTACAAATTTGTATACAGAATGAAATTTTTAATTTGACTGCACTTATTTATTTTGGAGCAGATGTGAATATACTCAACAATAAAGTTATCCCAACAAAATTTTGGATGGTAGCTAAAAGAGAAGTTATTGGTCTAGGCAATAAGACGTTGAATTATGAAGTGCCCAAAGCTTCTATATGTTTTGACAAAAATTTTATAAAATTGAAATTTGCTATTGCTAACATCCCAGTTGATTGCATCCAAGGAAACATTTTTCTAGTTGTTGTAGAATGTCATGGTTCATACAAGACAAAGAACAACATAAGTGGATATTTTATCACTTTGCCTACTTCCAGTGGCCAATCTAGAAGGATAGAATTTCCATATGTATCGACCCCAAGGATCTCGACAATGGTCCAAACTATGAAAGAACTAGAAAAATCAAAAGCCAAGTTATCAGACTTAAAAGATCTGAAATCCACTCTCAGCATCTCAAAGTAGTTAATTTCTCCAGCAGTACAGAAAAATATTTCAGAGCTAAAAGTCTAGATTGAAAATGAACACTGTGCCGAAGAACCAAATGCATTTTGGCATAGGAAGCAACATTCAGTTGAGCTCCCATACAAAGCAGAATACACAGGTAGAACAAAGACTCAACACACACATATACCTTGACACTCTAATGTTCTGGCCACTTTAGGTTCTCACCAGTGGGTTACACTGATGCACAGGATTCTCAGAACACCTAAAGACTTGAGCTCTTTACGTGATGCAAGTAGATTAGACAAATTGTCCGCAGTTACAAAGTAGGAAAAGAGCTCAGACTCCAAAACATAAGACTTACAAACTCACAATGACTAACAAACGATGCTCGAATGAGCCTAGACTCCTTACATATATAGTAAAAGGAGGGGACAACCATTCGACAGTCGGACCAACAAACTGAAGTAGGAAGGAATCTATCAGTACGAGATTTGGTTCAATATCCACCAAAAGTCGGAGAAGTGCTCCGGGTCTTGTGACTTATGGAATCAATCGTAAACACTTTGTACACTGTGGATTCCTTTTAACCAGTGAAGGCCCATGAGAAAACTGGTCATGAATAGTCCTCATGACTGGATCATTATACAATGTGGAGCTTTATGGCATAAGCCCACGGGAACCAAAAATACTGGGGCCACTAAGGGTCGTTATTCCAGGATAAACTCTAGGATATAATATACCATCCCAGGCTTTGGTAAAGATCCTTCTTACAATCATAGGTTTATTTAACACAAATTGGTGTTTTATCTTTGTCATTACCAACCATTCGTCATGACGGCACATGAATTGTTGTAAGATATGGTGGTTTGGGTAATTATACATGTGTCTTACATCTCTAAATGGTTCATGAATACATTCCATGTTATTTTTGTGAAAACATTTATCACAATTTAAGCGGAAATAGGCCTCATAGTAAATTGGATCATTGGCTGTATGGTTAACACCATAGTCATCCCACCAATCCTCTAGCCATTTTGACTATTGTGATCTTTGTTTAGTTTTGATAGTTCCAAACTTAAGCTTAGTGTAGTGTGTCTCATTTTTTCCATTTACATTAAGCAGATCCTACCATAGCTACTTATAACTTGCAAAATCAAACACTGTGTCAGGGAAAATAAGTTTAGGATCATTTTGGGGTCATAAGACTCGATTAGTAATTGGCTATTCTGTATTCCAAGCTATGTTTATAGTGAAGTATCTATGATAAAATTTTCTTTTGTCACCTCCTTCATTCCATATCATTGTTATATCTTTAAATACATTTTGTAGTACTTCTTTTTCCCTATGTGCTCTGACCGTACTATCTGAGTAAATCATGTCATGTATCCATTTATTGCCTTTTTGGAAGACTCTTATTTCCGGCACAAGATGAAGGAGATCGGTGTGTGGCTATAGATTGGCATCCAAGATTTTTTTGCTTCGGAGATGCCATGTGGGTTTCCAATTTTTTCTGTATTCAGTCCAGTTTTGATCTTCATTTATTGTTCTGAGGACTTCTTGGTTTTGAGTTGGATCCCATTCAGTTACTATGATCATAATATGATCGTGTTCCTGATGTTGGATGTTTTGAAGGTGTTCCCTACTTAAAAAGTCAGGGAGACAATTTTCATTACCCTTTATATGTTCCACCTGAAAATCAAAATTTGCAAATAATGCTTGCCATCTTGCGAATTTAGCTTCCCCAGGTTTTTTGATATTTTTTATCAAGACTTTCTTTAATGCTGATGCATTAGTCCCGAGGAGGAATGTTTTGTTGATAAGATGAATTTCAAATTTATCAATGCAATTCCATGCAACTTTAACTTCTTTTTCAATG
The DNA here is from genome assembly GCA_000404065.3 of Pinus taeda. Lineage (NCBI taxonomy): Eukaryota > Viridiplantae > Streptophyta > Pinopsida > Pinales > Pinaceae > Pinus > Pinus taeda. The sequence goes on from APFE031645097.1 coordinate 38,343, forward strand.
GTGGAATAATTCTTCTTAGGAGGGTTCCATGTTCCTGAAGCAAATTGAATAATTTTATCTTCTGACCCTTTTCTTTGTTTCAAAATACCTCCCCAACCAATATTGCTGGCGTCTGACTCCACGATTTTGAATGCAACATCATCTGATATGTATAATATGGGGAGAGTTTTTACCTTAGATTTGATATTTTGTACAACTCTGGTATGAGCTGGAGTCCAGGGTTCAAGATGCTTGCACAGATGTTGGTTCAATAGAATTCTGTCCTTTGCGTAATCTTGATAGAAATTACTAACATAATTTAGGTAGCCAAGAAAACGTTGCAGCTGAGTCATGTATCTCTGTTTGAGCCATAAGAACTTTTTCTTTGAGTTTCTTATATTGTGCCTCTTCTTCTGAAGATGATTCTATAGAATCAGATTCACTATCAATAAAAATGCATTTACAATTGTCTGAATCTGAACAATTACAGGCATTAGCATGAAGACTTATTTCTTCAAATTCTTCAGATGAATAGAAAAGACTATTATTTGAATTTGAGAATTCATCAGATGAGTACAACAAATCTTGTTGTTGAGTTTGGGGGCGACCACCAATTGTAACATTAGGACAATGCTCTGTCCTATGAGATTTGGACCCACATTTCATGCAAAAATATTGGGTCTCAATTTTGACTTGTTTTGATTTTTGATTTTGTGGTTGAGATATCTTGCCACGATTCTTTTTCAACTCTTCTCCTATAGGACAGTTATTTGCAGTGTGTCCTGTTTGGTCACAGAACCAACAAGTTAGTTTGTTCCACTTTTCTTGTTTATGACTATGTAAGTGGATATTAGATGACCTATAATTGTGTGTTTTTGGGATATACCTGTAATATCCCTTTCTTTTCTGTTGTGCACGGGGCCTAGATGGAGGCCTTTTCTTACTAAATCTATTATATTTTTTTCTGGTTGTGTGCAACTTTTCTTTCTTAGCTCTTCTTTTGAGCTAACTTTTCTTAACTAGTGGATTTTCTAGAGATAGGCCATATTTGCTGCAAAAAGGTTTGCTGTCTGGAAATCTGGACAACTTTTCTAATGAATTATTTACCTTTGCACTAGTACAAAGGCCAACCAATGTTTTAGTAATCAAATTGTAAATCTGTCCCCATGTATAGGACTCAAATGGCATCTGGAAGACTTCTTGTAGTCGAAGATAGTCTACAAACTTTGATGGAAGAGCTGCCAAGTAAACCTGTTTCCACAACAGATTTTTGGAGTCCTTTGTCTCATATATCCTCTACATCTAGTATCTATTGAAGTCTTCATATTGAGAGATCTTGTAACATTTGAGGTTCATTAGAACAACTTCATTTTTATCAGCTATATCAGCTTCTGAACCACACCAATGTTCAACGATCATGGAGGTTAGAGCTCCAATCATATTGTTTTGGACCATCCCATATGGATTGTGGATTATGTTACCTTGCTCATCTTTGAGCAATCGATCTTCCATTTGCTTAATGAAGCAGGAGAAGGTTATGTTTCCCACCATCTCAGGAGTGTGCCTGTAAAGCACTGGATAATGGTCTTACAAGCATCTACCTCAGGTTTTCCTCTGAGACACATGAGTTTATACTCTGTGTACATCATATCTACTAATTCTCTAATTTTTCCTACACTAAGGTTGTTTATAGACCATTTTCTATGAGAATTAGCAAAGAATGTGTGAGTTTCTAGAATTTTACCCTTGCCACGGATATTTGGCATAGCATACCTGGTGTATTGACTTTCTAGTGGCTCATATATAGGTAAAACTTCTGCCTTCTCTTCTTCTTTAAATAAAGTTGAGAATGTGATATGCTCATCTTTTGGTGTTTCTGCAACCTTAGATGATTCTTCTTTATCTATTTCCTCTTTTATTTCTTGGGATGCAGACTCCTTGGGGAATAAGAATGGAAATATATCGATGGGATTAACAGGGTCTTGTATTCGCATAGATCCTTTGTGCATAAATGTTGCTGGTATTGGTTTCTCTATTTTGCCAATAGATAATCCGTCTACTTTATTTACCAATTCTGTTAATTGACTTGATGTAGAATCAATGTGCTCTATCACTTTGTCTTCCACGTTCTCTAATTTGTCTATAGATTCTCTCATATAAGTCTTGATGACTGAATTATCAAATCATACTTTATCTAGAGCATTATTTACAGTATTCAGGGAAACCTGTATAGTATCAAATTGATCTTTGACTACAGAAGCTTTGGCAACATTCATTTCAAGGCATTTCAAAGCAGTATTCGTCCAGTTCAACTGCTCTATTGTTTTTTGAATTCTACCTTTAGTGCCGATTGCATTATCATCCTTTAAGATTAAAGGAGCTACTTTGGCAGAACTTAGTCCTTCTCCGAGTACAATTCCATTATAAGGCGGAAATGTGGTTGGAGTCGAAACCTTAAGGCCATCTAGAGCTTGCCAGAGATGTTGGGATGTAGAGGATGCTGATGAGTCAGTCATTAAAACATTAGTAATCTGTCTTCTTTCCAACTAGGTATAGAAAGAAATCCAAGTATCAGTGGATTCCATGTGGTTTTTCCATTCTATAGACACTACTATTTTATGAGGAATAGTATGACTGCTTCCAACTTATTTAGCTTTGGGGTTTGTGAAAATATCCCAATTCAACATCGCTTTCATCCATTTTATGGGATTTTGGTTTTTGGATAACCATCCATAAACGTAAAGAACTTATGCATCTTTGTTGTACTAGGATTTTTACAATCTTCTAGAACTTGGCCAAATCTACAGTTGGGAATCAATATTTTTTATTTTTCAAGATAACCGAGACCATATCTTGGTTTTACTGGTCGTGTAAGACTTGGATCTTCTTCTTTTAAGGTAGGAATTGTATGTATCATGAGAACATGCTCATATTCATGCAGGAATGGAATTTCAGAGCATTTAGGATTTGGACAGGGAGTAACAGAAGTAGAAGGGGGTGCTTCACCTGTTCTGGGATTATGGTTCTCATGTAGCACCAGATTTGCAAGTTGGCTTAAATTGATAATATTTTGACACTCATGGCATTTGACTTCTAAAGAATTAAAATTCACAAGCTGGGCTAACACAAAAAGAGAAATATTCTTACAAGAATTTACAGAGGAACTGGAGGAAGTAGTATCAGCTAGTTCTAGAGAAACATAAAAATGAGACATTCTGTAGTCTTAATCAATCCTTTTTCTATCAATTATGGATCTTCGAGTAAAGGAGAGAATGGCTTTGGATGATTCTTCATGAATTTCTGCAGAGGTTATTTTCTTGATAGAAGGAGGCTTGGGATTCGAGACAACCTAGTGTTCAGGGAAAGTTAGATCTTCCCATTTGATTGTTTGGTGCTCAATCTTCTGGTTTCTGCATCTGTAGGTACGACAACACTGCCTTTTGAATCCTTGCTTGGGGCATGTAGAACTGCTAGATATAATGTATTAGTATGTCTAAAACACCCTCGGGTCTGGATTGCTATATTATGTCATTTTCTATTCATGTCAAATCCAGTGGTCTGGATTTGTAATTGAAGGATGTCTTTTATGGTTTCATCAAAGACATAAATAGAGAAATTTTAATAGCAATCAAAATATACTAGCCCATTTAATAGAGGTGCGACTATCCCACCTATTAAGGAATCTGTGTATTTATTGTGGGTAAGGTCTCGGACAGTAGCTAATAAAAATGTATTTAGACCTTGATGAGTAAGTGCATGTATCCCTATTCTTATACAACCCAGATGAAGATATTGAGTTTTTAGCCATTTAGCCTCAGCCTGTAATGTTTTGGGATCAAGGAGGGATATACTCTGTACACAGTCAGAATTTTCTTATATCTGACTTATGGACTCCTTTATACTAATACGGGTAGCAACAACTAGATGAAATGCAGACATATTTGCATAGACTTGTGAAGCATTAATGATAGGTAATTGCCATCTAGCAGTCGGTTGACTTTTCTCATATGCAAGTTCGGCAGAATTCACAACCCGACTGGAGGCAGTGGTGTAGGATTTAAACATGATATAACTTTGGCTTAAGGTTTGCTTGATAAGCAACTTATTTAAATTTATGTTGAGAAACAACATAAAACAAGAGAGGCTATGTAGTAGTTAGTTTTTGCTTTGAGTGACTTGAGCTTGTTGTTTATACATAAGCAAGAAAATACAGATCCTATAGATGCAAATTAGATTGACCCCATGCCAGAACCTATTGATTCACTAGCAACATAGGTGGTAGACCAAGTAAAAGTAGCCATAGAAGCTACAAGAGCACAAATGGTAGAAACATAAACCTGTAGAAGCATGGGTAGCAAAAGTTGGAGCAACAAGAAAGGCAGAAACGGGTACAATTTACCGGGTTATAGGTTGAGAGCCATACTCTGATGATCGTGATAAAAACCCATAAGCACTTATATCAGCATATACGCTCGTGTTAGGCATAGCTTCCCTTCGCTAAGTGATAGAAAACAAAGGAAAAGCAAAGGTAACTAGAGGAGCAAGGATAGCTATATCAACATTATATACATATACAAGTCTAGATCGAGACCCATTCTTCCTACAGGGATGCATCCAGTTTGACTTGTAGAGTGCTAGCTTCTTCCATGGCATCCTCCAATTGAGTTTAGATATTGACGACCTCTGTAATGAATTCTGTTTGGCTGCAAACATAAGAGGAGGCAACAGAGAAAATTGAGATGGCAACAAGTGATGAAGGTAGAGAATCTATATTCTATTAAATCAAATCAAACATAGATAATGAAGAAATTGATAGAAAGAAAGTCAGCAATAGGATATAAGTGGGTTTTCGAAAGCAAATTGAGATTTGAGGGCTTTATAGACAAGCATAAATTAGGCCGGTAGCTAAAGTAAATGCATAGAAAGAAGGAATTTACTTAATAAACCTTTTCTACAGTAGAATAGTATCTTCCCTTGCCAATGCCAATCAACATGCCAAGGTGAATCAACATCAAAAATGAACTCGACATGCATCATGGAAACGTCATCGTACCTCATGCATCGAACCTGTTGTTGCACTGTGTAAAATCATGCATTGTGTAACCTCTCGCATCGTGTCCTCATCTACTATGTGTCATCATCATGCATCGTACCTCGTTGTGGAACCCTTCTTATCGTGGAAACCTCATCTCACTTAACCTAACCTTCATCATGTAACCTAACTTGTATCACTCATGTAAGCTCTATGCGTAACCTACCTCATTGTGTAACATCAAGCATCATGTAACCCATTGTTCCATAATGTTAAGTGAAAGGGGATCAATAGTTGTAGTAACCCTTGCTTACTTCTTTTTGTCATTAGATAAAGCATATGTATTGTCGAACCGTAAGCATGGAAATCACCATACGGCTAACCACAATATTATGATATACGCTTCATGATGTATCATAGAGTCGTAACCACATCAAAATATTTGGATTTTCGAGGTGCATGCTGGCCATGCACTTAAATGCTTACGCAATATTCATGTAGTTATTGCATGCCACCCACTTGTCGTGTACCCTTTGCCATTTTAAGCATTTTTACATAGCTCCTTGTCTGGTTTGGAATGGACACTCCTGATCTGACGATGAGTCCCAGTCCTAGTGCTATTCAGTAAGGAGATTCTTGTGACTAAAGCCCTGCCATTCAGTTTATCTATCGTCTGATAGTTGGCTCCATTGGGAACTCACTCTGTTGGAGGCTTTGCAGAGGAATGGTGCTGCTTGTGCAACTCAAGTAGAACGAACACCTCTTCAGCCAGCAGAACAAACACCGTATAGTCACAAGTAGCTGTAAAGAGAAGGTCTTTCAAGCTTTCGATGATAGTGTTCAGGTGAGAATTCAATTTAGCGTCTAGTTGAAGATTCAATTTCCCCTTGTTTCATATTTGATTTTGTCTAGTTTGAGGATTCAATTGCATTGGGTTTAAGGATGTGAGTGAGATATGTTCTTCAGCGAATGGTTTGATCTGTGGAAATGGGGTATGATCCCCGATGGATAACGCTTTATTCTGAATCTTATAGTTTGTGTATATGTTGAATCTTACAGGTTCGTACACAAGTGCTTGGGGCTGAACACACAAGTGCTTGTAGTTGAACGAGTTCAAAGGCTGTCTCTTGAAAGATATACAATCAAGAATCTGAGGTCTGTGGTCATTGCAATTATCTGTGCAGTCCAATTAGGAATCAGTATGTCCCACCTGTAGCACTGAGGAGAGAAAGCTTGCCTAGTCTGGTGTGAAGCCTTCGGTCAAATTGTCAATTTGCTGGTGAGTGGGGGCACTTTTGTTGTAGTGTTTGTTGTTGTTTAAGCCTAGACACCTAGGATAGACTGCATTTTAGCTAGACAAAATGCTTTAGGAGGAAAAACAAAATTCCGAGCAAAGAAATGCAGAAGTACAAGAATATGCGTCCCGTTGTTTACAAGAAGTCCGAATGGAACATGAATCATTAGTAAGTTTTTCTTTCAAGGTGGTCAGTGGTCATAATTTTAAATACTACTTGAAACACTGTGATTTTAAATACTACTTGAAACATTATGTGTTGATTTAAAGATTTGCACTATGTGCTGATTTAAAGATTTGCGCAACCACAACCAGGGGTAGTTGAATGAAGCCTATGAGCTTCTATAACAAAACTAGGTATTTACATAGCATACATTTATATGTGTGCTGATTTAAAGATTTGCACGGCCACACCAAGGGCTAGTTGAATGAAGCCTGTGAGCTTCTGTAAGAAAATTGGGTATTTACATAGCATACATTTATATGGAACTGAACTAGAGTTTTTGTTTTCAGTAGTAAGCTAATTGAATTTTATTGTTTTCTTTATTTATTGTTTTCAGAAGTAAGCTTACCTTGACGTCTTATGATCTCTTAGTCTCAAAGGAAGCCGTGTCAAGTTGGATCTGTTCCACCTAGCGAAATTCCCTTGTAGGCTACAATGGCCATGAAGGTGAGGCATTCCATTGTAGGCTACAAAGGCCAAGAAGGAGTGGCCAGGAAGATGAAGCATTGGTTGTGCATGTGAAACATGACTTATGATCCTCTGGTTAACCAGACACCACAACAACATGCATTCACTAGTTTTAGACACCGCAACAACATGCATAAACCAGACACAACAACAACATGCATACACTAGTTTTAGACACTGGAATGAAATGCATAAACCAGACACAACAACAACATGCATACACTGCACAACTTTTGATCGTCTAGTTTTCGACACCGCAACAACATGCATTCAGCACTTGGAAACCTAAAGACAACCTCACAGCCTTTAATGACTTTAGCTCAACTCTGTTATAATAACATAGCATTTCAGCATTTCATAGCATTTAATATGTTAAACTAATGCCATCATTAGTTGCACACTTTTGAAAACATAATGAAACAGGGACTAGACATTTTTGAAAACATAATGAAACAATGATTAATAAGTACACATAATATATGCTTTTGGCCTCTCCACCTCAAGAAGAGGCCAAATAAGATGGTGAAATGATATGCGCTGGATAACTTTGGTTTATAAGTGATCTTGACTAATAACAAACAAGGTGAATTAATTGTTTAACATCGCCAACCGATTACTATAGTCCCATGCCATTGCCAGATGGCAGAGACTAAAAAAACACAGTCAATTAAACAATAAAATATGAAAGTAGGATTTAAACATGATATAACTTTGACTAAGTTAAGGGTTATTGGTTATGTAATAAGAATAATTATTTAGATTTTATTTTATTATATTATTATTATTAATTGTTTAATTGTTTTGATTATTTAGGTTTAATTTAAATATTATTTTATATTTTGATTTTTAGATATTTATTTTATTTTATTAAAATATTATTTATTTAGTTAGATTTAACCGTTTTCTTTATATGAAAATATTATTTATTTATAATATAACGTTTTTTTCTTTTCTTTTCAGCTATTTAACTTATGCCAAGATCTTGTTTTTACCAAATTCGATGGGTGTCAACAAATCTCTGATGATACGATTTTTACCAAAAGTTTTCTTATTTTTCATAATATGGATCACAGAAGCCTAAATTCAATTATTACAACCATGCATGGAAGGGCCATTGAGATTATATATTTATGTTATTTATGTTTAGAGAACTCAGTGGTGCGATAATAGATTTATGTTACTTATTTATTTATGTTTAGAGAAATCAATAGTTGGGGTCGCCTTGTATTTGTATGATATAGGGTTGAGGAATTAGTAGTTGGGTTGATATCGTACTTGCATGACATGGGGTTGAATTTGAGTGCTATAACCCCTAGGTGAACCACACCACCCCCCAACACATGGTCAAGGGAAAGCAACCAAGGATTTGAACATGAAACCTTGTACTCACATTTAATTTGCATTTTCATGGACTTGCCAAGTGAGCTCTTCGGGGGGTGTGGAGGGATAAATTTTTGTTAGTTATTAATTCAACATTAATTTAGCATCAATTAATTCTAATTGTTTGTAAAAAGTATTTATCAATTCTTTAGAAAGGGTTCAAATCACTACCACAAATATACATGGATAGAAATACTTTATCATAAAAGGATAAAGTATGTATTGTAGTGACATCGATGGTGTGAGACTGTTCCTCTTCTAGAGTTAATGTTTGAAGAGGATTTATGATTTTTCATGTATTTCTTTCATTACAACAAACCAACGAAAATATTGCATATCACATGTCCTACACAATCGTGTATAATGACATGGAAACCATCCACTTGGTTTGCTTGGACACCAATAATCGAATCCTTCATAAATCCCCTAGTGCAAGACAAATCATGTAGGAATTCCTTTGACATTTAGTTTGTTACTTCCTCTTTTACTTTAGATGAAGACACCTTCACCTCCTTCACATGGCTAATTGAAGCTAGACAACATGTAATCCCTTCTACCCAACCACATTGATATGCTTTCGAATAAAAAATGATACTAAATAATCATATGTAATTTATTTATTTATTTTTTTTAATGTTTCACTTTCTCATCTTTGTTTCATCTTATCCTACCCCTTTGCATTGTGCTAGCACTTGCAAGTAGACAACACTAGGTGCAAACCTTTGGTTCTTTCACAAATATAAAATCCTTTCTAAGGAAAATTTAAGGATGAAAGTTTATCTTAAGGTTTAGAAACCTTGGCAAATCTTACTAGTCCCTAAGATGAGAATTGTGAAATGTTTGAGAATATTTTTGTAAAAATATTTATATTTCTAATGATTTTATATTATTCTATATACGATATCGGCAATTTTTAAGGTAAAATAATTTTATACTATAAAAGTTGGGAAAATCATTTTTAGAAAAAAATGGAAATTGACGAATCTTTTTTTTGTAAAAAACATGGAAAATTAGCTAACCTGCAAATATTAGCCCCTAAAATTTTCAATAAGGCCCCTCTCAAATGTAACAACTATGCCTAATTTTATTTTGTCACAAATGGTGCTAATCATTTACAATATTGTTCTCCTTCTAGAAAGTCCTCATATATGCACTTCTCACCAAGACAAGGTGCACTCTAGGAAAGAGTGGCTTTTTCTTTAGTTCCATTTGTTTTATGCCTTGTCAATGCTTATTTTTTTGGGACACAAATGTGGTTTTAATTTTTTTCACTCTCCTCTTTCACCTACATATATCAAAATGTCTACCTTGCTAACTGAACAAGTTGTCAACTTGATGCTTGCACTATCGACATACACTGAACCATTCCTATAGGTTGTTTATGTTGATCTTGTGTAATTTATTCAATGTTATGATCCGAAAGAAGGCCTATATTGTGTTACATGTATATGGTCTGACCCTAATGGGGAGCATATATGGGTTAAATGCACAGGTAATGTGTAAATTTGGTTCAGATTTATGAAGGAACAAAATGAAATACAAGTTAAAAAAAAAAAAAAAAAACATAAAAATACAATGAAACCGATCTTCAATTAATAAATAACAACTGTTGGAAACTATTTACATGTCGAATGAAAACAAACTAGCTTGGGTGTTGGTATCTTATCTTTGAGAAGAGATGTGATGACTATGTGGATTTTAAAATATGTTACAATGAGGCTCAAAGGCCTTTTTATCATGAATAAACATTGATAAACCCTACATGTCCAAAAACCTAACCCTAGGAGATGAAGCACCAAAAGGTATGGGCCCCTATGGGGTTAGTTGGAAAATGAACTTCTTAGGGTCGTAACTTTGACATACAATCTTCATTTGGTGCGCACGATAACCTATTAGAAATGTCTATATGAGGATAACAACTTTTGATAACATGAATTAAAGGCTCACAATTTATCATTTCCCCAAAAAACACCATTTATGACCTCAAAACAACTTCGAAAGTTCACGACATGAAAAATGCCAAAAGTAGAAAATTTTTGAAGTAGGAAATTGTGTTGAAAAATAGGAAACTGATAGAAAACGATGTTGGGGGTCCAAGTGGAATAGGTAGGTGGCCACCAATATCTACTTGGATCAGTCCTCCCCCCATAGGAAGCAATGGTCCCCATTGTGTTGAGTGCATCCATGAGGCGAGGAAACTTCTGCTGAACTTGGTCCCTTGTGAGCCACTTGCCTTGGTGTAGGTGCTAGCCGACTTTGACAACATGATATAGTTGAATCCTATATTGGTGAGTGTTCTTAATTTGTGTGTCCATGATTTGATCAGTTGTGTCTTGTTCAATGCAATCTGGGCTGAGCTCTGTTGGTGTCAATTTCTCAACAATGTTTGATGTGTCCAACAACGGTGGAAAGTATAGTTGAAGGTGGTCCACAGTGAATACTGGGTGCAAGCCAAGGAATGGGGGGGATACTTAGATCAAAATCATTGTCACCCACAACCATGGTGATGGTGTAAGGCCCATATCGGAGTGGTCAAATATTTTGATGGGCTCTAGAAAGGCATTCCTTCTGCAAATGAAACCAAACCTTATCGCCCACTTGAAACTAATGTGGCACTTGATGTTGATCATGATTTTGTTTATACTTAACATTAAATTTATCCAAGATATCATGAACATATTGCCAGATGTGTTGAATGTGTTCAATAAATTTGATGGCTTTATTAGCCTCAGATTGAACATGATCAAATTCTACTTGGTTAGTTGCAAGAAGCACTGAAACATCAATGAGACACAATAATTGAAATCCTAGGCCCACCTAAAAGGGGTTGTCAACAGTTGAGCTATGGAGAGCCCTATTGTAGCTATGTTGAACAAAGGGGAGACTCTTATCCCATGTTCATGGATGCTTAGAGTTGTACATGCATAGTATGTGCACTATCATCCTGTTGAAAACCTCTATCTGGCCATCAATTTAGGTGTGGAAGGAAGTTGAATTGGTGATCTTCGTGTCCAACAATACCCAAAGGATTGACTGGAATGTGTTTAGGAACATGCTATCCCTATTTGATATAATGGTAAGGGGGATCCAAAACTGTACCCACACTCATTCAAAGAAGAGCTTGACAATGGATTTTGCTATGATACTCTTCTTGCAAGCAACCAATATGGCCATTGTAGAAACTCTATCAACGACCATAAACATATAGTCATTACCATGCATGGTAGAAGGAAGGCTAGATATATAATCCATGGAGATGGATTCCAAAGTTTGTCTAGAAGTAAAAAGAGAGGTTTACAAGCCTTGATTTTTAATGGTTGGCTTGGTGATGGCACACATAGTGGATGATCTGATATATTTTCCAACATCTTGTCATATTTTTCGCTAATAAAAATACTTCTGCAGTACTTCCACTATCTTCTCCACACAAAAGTGTCTCGCAACCCAACTGTAATGTGCCTCCCAAATCAGCTTGGCATGCTCACTTAAAGGATCACAAAGATGTCCCAAATAGCACAACAATATATCCTGAAGGTGGAGGTATGGAACTAGCTCTCCAACCATCAACATCTTATAGGTAGAAATGAATTCTGAGTCATTGTCATATATCTATGTCCATCCAGAGGTCTCATGCCCACAAGAGTGGAGAATGGTGCTTAGTGCCACATTTGGGGGCGCACTGAGGCAATCTACAATGTGAATGTCTTATATTTAATGTTTAGATGGAATTATTGCATATATGTGGACCATTTCTAATAGAGATCATTATGTAACATCCCTTGTGTCTGTATAAATTGAAGAGGCTTGTGATCCATGTGGATTATTGTCTCCTTCCCCAGAATATAATTTTTTCATTGCTGACATGCATGCACAATAGAATACATTTCCTTATCATAAGTGGGGTACCTTCAAATAGCACCAGAGAGTGTCTCACTATGATAGTACACTAGATTCCCTTGTTGACTAAGGACTGCACCAATAACATAATTGGACGCATCTATCTGAATTCAAATTGCTATTACAGATATGATAAGGTGAGGACCACTACAGAGAAAAGGCTGTTTTCATTTTGATGAATTCCTTTTGTTGTGGCTCATACCAATTTTTTTTTTCTTTTTCTCTACCCTTGGTAACTATAGTTAAGGGCCAAGTGAGATGAGAGAACCTCAACCAGAATATTTGAAATTAGCAAGGCCCAAGAAGCTGCACAACTTTGTTAGAGTCATCAAGCCGACCAATCCTGAATGACTTGGATCTTAGCTCGATCCACATGCACACCTTGCTCATCAATTATGTATCCCCATATATTAGACATGATCCATGCTAAAGGAGCATTTCTCTAGGTTGGCACAAAGCTTATGCAGTTGTAGGGTTTGAAGGACCTGTAGAATGTGTTGCAAGTGCTTGACCCAACTCTTGCTGAAGATGAAGATATCATTATACAACCCTGAATGGGTTGGTGAAAGGTCGCAAGATTTCATCCATCCATCTCATAAAAGGTTTGAGGGCATTTTTTAAACCAAAGGGCATGACCAACCACTCAAAGAGACCCTCCTTGGACATGAAGTCGACCTTCCATACATCCATGGGTTTTATTGGAACTTTGTGATAATTGAACTTAAAATCAATCTTGCCCCCTTGAGTTGTTCAAGAAGGTCATCAATCTATGGGATCAGGTATCTATTCCTAGTTGTGATTTGTTTTAGTGTTTGATAATCAATGCAGAGTCTCTAGGTCCCATATTTCTTTGATATGAGTATAATTGGGCTCTCAAAAGATGAGGAACTTGGTCAAATGTTCCCTTTTTTGCAGAAACTCTAGATCTAGCACTTAATTTCCTCATTTTCCAAAAGAAAGTGGTAGTACATTGGCCTATTAGGTAGAGGTGCTCTGACAGTCAGATCGATTGAATGCTTGACTTGGCAGTGTAAAGGTACCCTTGTGGATGAGTAGAAGATATCCCTATACTCTCCCATGACCTTATCCACTTACTTATTCTATGCAGAGGAACCTTTCTATGGGACACGAATGTGGCCATCATATTCCCCTTACTTTGAGAGCGAATCAAGAAGGAAACAAATTTCCCAATCTAGGAGATGACCTTACTACATTTCTTAGTAGAGATCAAAGAAATGGAGGTAGGCGGGGATACCTCCGATATCCTATATAGCTTTCTGCCAAAATTAATAATACAAGTATGGGGTCTAGCCTCATACATAACATGAAACTTCCACAAATATGGTTGTCCTAATAAAACATCGAAAACTTCAAGAGGAGAAATATCACAATACCTCATTCGTGAAAGGCTTAATTCTGTAGGGGTAGGCAACACTGCTAACTAACATGGATATATCACCCTTGGTGGAGCCACCCAATGGTGTATGGATGCAGGTGTGGTGTTATCAGTAGGCCCAAATAATTAACAACCTCCACTGAGATGGGGTTATTTTGGCTCATACTATCGATAATGAACTGTAATCGAGCACCCTTCACCCACATTTGTGAGTAGAAGAGATGCTCACCCTCCTCTAGATATTCAAGTTCACTCTTTTTGACGTTGGTGGTGGATGATGAGGCTCATCAATAGGTGAATTATATGGGTCTTAATTCCACTCTACAACTTATTAAAATCAATTTTTCTCACATTTCTTTACATATTTTATTATATTTTTCTTAGTGAGAAGGGTAAAGGTGAGATGTTATGTCATGTAGCCTAATATGTATTAAATGAAGGATTTGGAGCAGTTTTGGGATAATTTAAGTGTAGGAACTTGAAGTGGACAAGCAAGAGGGATTTTAGGATATTTGGTGTCCCTCCTTAACTCCTCAATGATTCAAAGATTCTTCCACCAGATCTCATCAACTCAGAGTTACAAGCTGACAAGCCAACCGAGTTCATTCACATCCGATCTAGTGACAGTTGAAGACAAGTTAATATCCAGTTTGGGAGCCAAGCCTCCCTAATTTTTAGGAAGCTATTGGTAGCTTCAATTTGTATAAATAAGAAGGCCAAGGGCCTCATTAGGATTCTATTATGAAACTAGCTCACAAAAAGATAGAAAAGATAGTTGAATGCCTTAGAATTTAGCCTCTTCGAGGGGGCAACCTCCTTTACATTACATAAATGAACAATTCTTCGATTTTACAAATGAAAAGACCTCCTTTCTATATATAGGAGCCTAAGGGTTCATAATATAATTAGAGCCGACATAACAATAATAATGTAAGGGCACAATAATAACAATAGTGGGCTTCTATGGGGCACAATAGTAACAATATGGGGACTACATGGGTACATCAATTATAATAAGGGGGTTGTACTAATAACAATAAGGGGTTACACTAGTAGTATAGGGGCCTAACATGCCCCTCTCCTTCAAAAAGTGTTATCCTCAATGCTTGAGTAGTTCTTGATGCTTCTGTATAAGATTCTTGTCCTCCCATGTGGAATCTTCAATGGGTAAGTTCTTCCACTTGATGAGATACTCTGAAATTCATCGATTTCGTAGCTGTCGGGTTCTTGTTTCTGTGACTGCTCTAGGTTCCAATATGATTTTCCCTTCCTCTTTACTTTTTGGCAATATTGTTTGAATTGGGATCTTTTGCAACTTTTGAATAAGTGGCCATACTTCTTCGTCCTTCTTCCATTCATCCCTTGCTTCATTTATCCAATTTGGTTGGATAATAGAAATAACACAAAAAAATGCTTCCACATCCTCATCCTTTCTTGAGAGTGCATTTGCGACAAAATTTTGCTTCCATTTCTATAGATGATGTCAAAGTCATAACCCAACATATTTGTGGCACATTTTTTTTCTGTTCTTCTAAAGATAATAGTTGTTCTAAAAAGTATTTAAGACTATCATGATCCATTTTTACCTTGAAGTGTCTTCCCATTTGGTAAGGTTGCCATTTCTTAAGTGAATTTAGTATTGCCAACATTTCCTTCTCATAAATAGCTTGCTTGAGATGTAGCAATAAAAATACCCAATCACCTACATCAAAACATTTTTCACTACGATGTTGTTCTACCTGTTGTTTCATTCGATTTTGCACCAAAGTGGCGTTATCCTTTAAAAGTTGGAGAACTTGTTGTTGATGCTCGATGTGATCTTTCACTGCTTGAACCTTTTTATTCTTGATATGTCCTTCTATGTTTAGAGTTTGAGGAGTGGTAATTTCTTCCAATCCTTTACAATATATGGTCGGATTTATTTCTTGATGCTCGATGTGATCTTTCACTTCTTGAACATTTTTCTTTTTCATATGTCCTTCTATCTTGATAGTTTGAGGAGTGGTAAATCCGACCAATGAATTACAAGATATGGTTGGATTCATTTCTTCTTTCTCGATGTGATCTTTCACTTCCTGCACCTTTTTCTTCTTGATATGTCCTTCTATCTTGAGAGTTTGAGGAGTGGTAATTCTTGCCAATGCTTTACAAGATATGGTCTGATTCATTTCTTCTTTCTCTGGGGTGGGGTCCTGGCGTATATCCTCTTCTTTTGATGTTTCTTGATCATTTTCTTCCTCCTCTTCATATTCTATGTAAAATAATTTCTTCTCAGCACACTTATGACCTTTAGTGCATTTGCTATCACAATTGTAACAAAGCCCTTTTTCTCTTTTTTCTTCCAATTGTTGTGGTGTAACCCTTGTAGGTTGTGGAAGGCTAGGAGAAACAACACTTCCATCTTTATAGTTGTGAGGGGTATGCTTCCTTGTTTCCATAATTTTGCTTTCCACTATGTCACAAAGCCCTTTTAATCTTTCCAATTGTTGTGGTGTTGCTATAAAGAAGGTGTTGCTCTTTGTATCCTCATAATGTGCTATAATTTCCTCCGTGAAAATTGACCATGTAACAAGTTGTTTATGAGAACAAAACCCTTTATACCATAAAAATTGATCCGGTTCTAAATATGAAGATGCGATACATACCTTTTGTAACAGTGGTACACCATGTAGATCAAAATATTTCTCCATCTGAAGTATCCAATTTACCGGATCCTTGTCATTAAACTTCCTCATATCGCCTTTTCTTGATTTTAGGAGCTCGATCTTGAAATGACTGTAACTTTGTAATTTCATATCTTTCAGTTTTGAAATTGTGAGCAGCAATAGCCCTCTGTGTTCTCTTTCCAATGCCACCAGTCTGATCGAAATTGGATTCTCCGGGGAAGATTTATGCCAAATCTCCCACAGTGACCTGATTATAGACTAATTTAGTAGAGCGAACTTGTATGACGTGCCACGTATCACTGTTTTGACCTTGTGCTTTGAAAAATATATTCAAGAAACTACAGTCCATCCTCTTTTTATACCTTCTTACGAAATTTCAATCCGATGCTCAGGGAGAGAGTTATGACGATTTTCCCCAAGTCACCTGTTTGGAATGTAATTTAGGAGTCTACAAAAAGACCAACTTCCTCAGATCATATCTTTGTAAATATAGTGCGAAAATCTCTGAAATTCAGACTCGAGGTTTAGTGCAATTTCGTATCAAAAGGGTTTTTTTTCTAGCTTCTGAAACATTGCAGAAAAAAGTTATAGAGAAAATGCCATGTGACCTATTTGGAGCAGTGAAACCCTAAAATCCAAAGCTTTGATACCAAATGTTATGAAACCAGCTCACAAAAAGATAGAAAAGATAGTTGAATGCCTTAGAATTCAGCCTCTTCGAGGGGGAAACCTCCTTTAAATTATGAAAATTTCTTCGATTTTACAAATGAAAAGACCTCCTTTCTATATATAGGAGTCTAAGGGGTCATAATATAATCAGAGCTGACATAACAATAATAATTAAGGCACATAATAACAATAGTGGGCTTCTATGGGGAACAATAGTAACAATATGGGCACTACATGGGTACATCAATATAATAAGGGGTTGTACTAATAACAATAAGGGGTTACACTAGTAGTATAGGGGCCTTACAGATTTGAATGTTTGTTGTAACCAAGAGGCAATTTGGAGATAAGACATTGTGGCCATTACTATTATGTTATTTTTGACATTGTGATGATAATGAAAAAGGTTTACGTTGATCCAGCACTGAGTTGACTCCGAGGAATGAAGATCTTGGGTTAGGGCCCAACCCTAGCAGTAGAAGTTCCTCTTTTTGTACATGTATTCTTAGGTTAAAATCATAGTTAGCTAATAAAGTTATTTATGCTCCGTTTAATTTACAAGTATTTGAATGATTGTTTAGTTTTGCTTCCATTAGTTGAAGAAGTAGATCAATGGTACAATAGTGAAAGAGAATACTTCACAAAAACTTGTGACAATGGCCTCTTCATCATCTCCCTCTTCGGATCATGGTTTGAGGGCCCCACTCTCATATCCCCAAAAACATATTTATCTTTTGATCATTGCATAGCTTAGGGTTCCTTGTTGAAAATATCATTGTTTATAATTTCTTGGAAGCACCTGCAATTGGAATTTTGTTTCTCGAGTTTTATGTAGTTTAAGAAGCCATTTCATTCCATAGATACAATCATTAGCCATCAATAAAGCAGTTTTCTCAAATTCAACTAATCTTTTCCATATTTACATGAAGTTATGCATAAATGAAGAGAAGAACAGGTGTTGTTGTAGGATTAGTTGATCTGTAGGGAGGAACTCATTCCACCAGCCTCATCTAAGCCTTCTCCACCTACTTCCAAGGCCTACCAAATCCTAATCCAAATTTCTGTTTTATAGACATTGTGGGTAGCCACCTTGAGCAAATCCAACTATCTTGAAGTGTTGGGCTAAGCCTTGGGAACTGTGAACCTTCCCTACACCTTATTCCACCATCAGAAATCTTCCCAACACTTCATTTCACCTTCCCTACCTTCCTATAGCCATCAACTAGTTTCCTATAGAAAACCAGGACATCCTGTAGTAACTACAAAAAACCTTGTAGTAGCCTGTTTTCGCCTATTTTGAGCAGAAATGTTGATTTGAGCATAGGGTAGGCCCTCCACTTGACTTTCATGCCCATTAATGCCATTTTGGACCAGCTTTTCCATGCCTTTCTCCCCTACAAAAAATCAATTTGTTTAGCTTAGCATTTACATTTCTAAATTGAAAATCAAAAGATTATTTATTATTTATTATTTATTTTATTTTTTAATTTATTTAATAATTAATTAATTACAATTATTTATTATTATTATTATTTTATTTTATTAAAGATAGTTAGTGCATGCACACCTCAGTCATAACAGTGTTAGGATAATTTCCATGCCTACTTAGTCCAGATAGCTAGATGATAGAATGAAAGGTTAAATTAGTTCTCTTTTGCAAGAAATGTGTGTCAATTCTTAGCTAGATAATTTCACGTCATTTCATAAGGACTTTCAATTTAACACTTTCATTTTCCTAAAATAGGTAAGCATTTACTTTTTGCATTAAAGATAGCTTTACATTCACCGTGAGTAGTCAGACTGCTAGTCAATAGGATACTGGTTTGAAAAACCCTATTGGTCTATTGCCCCAGTTGAAAATTAGCAAGAGTAGATTGTTGCATCTATTGTGCATATATCACTGTCACCTCCAAGCTTGTACGAACCCCAAGTTCATAAAGTAAAGTTGTAGCACTAGGAGTTGTATCATCCTTGCTGCAAGACTGGTGCTCATTACTTTTTGGCCCTGTTGTCGGGGAGGTGTCTAAGTAGTTGCAATTTTTTTCTTTTCTTTCTATTTTACATTCAGTAAGTATTTGAAATTGATGCTTTCTTTTTTTTTTGCATTCAATAGATAGTTACACCTTATGCTTTCTTTCTATTTTTCAAGTAATTCTGGAAAAAACCTAAAAAAAAACAATTTCTTTCATGCCTCATAGGAGTAGAGACAATTTAGGAATTTTTATTCCAAATACCCCCACACCATCAGACAACCAACCTTCCCTCTTCTTTGGTGGCTGTCAGCTTCCCTCTCTGACTGCAGGGGAGCTAGAGGACCCATTAGGTGAACAACCATAGATCTTTGAAGAGCCTATTGGGGGAAAGAAGAAGAAATGCTTCCACACACTTACAACATGGCTAAAAACATAAATGTAGGTGATTTTCCCATTAGAGAGACTAATGGAGATGCTAGGATGAAAAACACAGGATCCTATGCCCTTCCTCACTTCCATGGCTTAACCTCAGAAGACCCTAATACTTTCTTGTTTGAGTTTGCTGTCATCTGCAAAACTTATGATTATATCTCTGATGACTAGAAGTTGAAATTGTTCCCATATACCCTTAAGGATGCATCCTTGTGCTGGTTCATGGGTTTACCTGAGGACAACATCACTACCTGGGCTCAAATGCAATAATCCTTCAATAACAAGTATAGGGACTACTATAGGTCCAAGGATACAAAAGAATAAATATTCAGAATGACCTTGGGACATGATGAATCCTTATAAGATTATGAGGAAAGGCTCCAACTCAGCTGTAAAAGGGCCAGATGCACCCTCGATCTCGAATCACTAAAGTTAGTCCTTCT
Organism: Pinus taeda; assembly: GCA_000404065.3. NCBI lineage: Eukaryota > Viridiplantae > Streptophyta > Pinopsida > Pinales > Pinaceae > Pinus > Pinus taeda. Next base: position 58,195 of record APFE031645097.1, read on the forward strand.
TAGAGGGATCAGGGAAGATATCCTAGAAACCCTAAACATGTTGTATGGAGGGGACATATACCAGTTATTGTATGATGATATCAAAACAAATTTCAAAAATCATTCTAGGGCACCCAAAAAGAAGGGTAGGGCTAGTCAAGCTTTGGCTAGTTCATCCTCCTCCAACACATCCATCAAAAGTAAAATTGGGAACATGTTGGAAGAATTTAAGAGTGAGATGCTACATATCCTTTCTCTACAAATGGACACCATGTAGATCAAGAGGAAGAAAAAATATCCTTAGCTATATTTTTCCCTAGATGCACCGTAGAAATGAATGTCCATTAAATCTTATAGAGATATTCTCAGTCTGTGAGGAAAACCACTCCATAGACAAGTTCCCTTCTATGCCTGGATTGAAATATGTGTATCAAGGAACTAAAGGTGTGACTGAACAACTTTGTTGTATCAATCAAAGGAGGCCTCAAGTACCTTGACCATACTGGAAGGGCATACAAGGGGCGTCCTATTCATATTACAAACTCCATCAGAATGCATCCATTCCCCCTTGGTGTCCTCTTGCTCATCCTTCATGGTCCACACCTTCTCCCTGGCCTTATTCACCTCAATACCATTCCCAACCTACCAATCAATGATTCAATCCATATGATCCCCCACAACCCCAGTGGAGTACACCATCACAGGGGTGAATGCCCCTATTCAACCAATCTCCAGCCTTACTGCCTCCACCACCATCTTAACCATAGCTCCTTCACCTTGCTACACCTAAGCAACCCCAGATGTCTACTCAGCCAAATCCAAACCCAAATAACAAGCAGAAATAACATGTCTATAATGGAGAGACATCCTACCCTGCCTATGGTATGGAAATTCAAGAAATCAACCTCAGGTCTGGAAGAGTGCTTCCAAATAACCAACCTCCATCTCCACCCGAGGAACTTGAAGAGGAAAAGGAAGAGAGTGTTCCTCAAGCCAACCCACCTCCTTTTCCCGAGAGACTAATCCATCCTAGCCAACACACCCCAAAAGAGATTGAACTTTTAGGTGAATTGAAAAACTTGTGTGTTAAAATCCCACTCCTCCAAGCTAGTAAGGATGTCCCCATCTACAATAAGTTAATAAAGGATAAATACTTCAAACATCCTAGGAGGAGAAAGAAAGACACCCCTACCATTAATTTCATTGGACAATTGTCTGACTTAATGTTGGGGAGAGTGATTTTCCCAAAGCATCTAGACTCTAGAAGTTTTGTGGTAGATGTTCACTTTGATGGCATCATTGTCCCCCATACCTTTACTGATATTTGGGATGCCATCAATGTAATGACTCAGGAGACCATGCTTAAACTAAATCTCCAAGAATCATTAAGGAAGACCACATCAGTCTTGCAGCTTGGAGACAGATCCACAGTAGCTCCTGAGGGAGTTGTTGAGGATGTGATGGTATCCACTGGTTCCTGGGAATACCCTATTGACTTCTTAGTTCTCCAACCTAAGACCAAATTCAATGGTTATCCTCTCATCCTTTGAAGGCCATGGCTAGCCTCTGCCGATTCTTACATAAGTTGCAGGGATGGGAATATGACCATTAAAAATGGGCATTTGTCCAAAACATTGGTCTTATACCCTCATGCTCAACCATATTTAGAGCATGACTTACACTTATGATTGGAAGAGGAGGAGGAAGATGAAGTATACCATACCACATCTTACCCAATATGTGCCATATATTGTATTATAGGAGGGGGGAAACCTGATGAAGATGATCTGATTGATCAAATCCTCCATAATCAACCCCGCAACACCATGTCTCTTGATGAGTTAGTAAAGAAATATAAAGATAACCCTTAGACTAATTTGTGCCTAGTTGACTCAAGTCCTACTCATGTTAAGATGATAGAATTTGGTCCAGCTAAAACCTAGAAAATCAATCCCTCTCTCTCTGCACATTAGGAAAAGGAGTTATGTGACATGCTAAGAGAGCATCTGGATGCATTTGCCTGGAGTTATAAGGAAATTAAGGGAGTTCCATTTGGTGTGTACTCACCACATTTACATGAAGGAAGGTTGCAAGCTAGTGCACCAACCTCAAAGGAGAATGAACCCAACCCTCAAAGACATAGTTAAAGAAGAACTTTAGAAGTTGTTGGATGCATGGTTCATTTACTCCATCTCACATAGTGAGTGGGTGTCTCCTCTAGTTTTGGTCCCAAAGAAGAATGAAAAATGGAGGATCTGTGTGGAATACAGAGAGTTAAACAAAGCCACTAAAAAATACAAGTTCCTTGTAACTTTCATTGATCAAGTCGTGGATGGTCTTGTAGGGAATAAGTTCTTCTCTTTCCTGGATGGATACAACATTACAATCAGATCCAGATCAACCCAGAGGACCAAGATAAAACCACCTTCACTTGTCCTTGGTTAAATTTTCTTATAGGGTCCTTCCTTTTGGATTATGTAATGCCCCTGCCACTTTTCAGAGCGCAGTTATGAGAATATTTGCAGTGATAGTCCATGACTCTGTAGAAATCTATATGGATGATTTCAATCCCTATAGGTGTGATTTTTTGGAGGTTCTCTCTAACTTGGGGAAGTATTAAATAAGTTCATTGAAATGAACCTATCCCTTAGTCCTAAGAAGTGTGAGTTCTTGATGAATGCAGGGATTGTTCTAGGTCACTCAATATCCCAGGAAGGATTACAAGTGGATCCAAATAAAATTGCTATCATAAAGAGGGTCCCTACTCCTCAAAAGTAGAGGGATTCCAGAATTTTCTTGGGCTTGTCTAGTTACTATAGGAGATTCATAAAAGATTTCAAAAAAATAGCCTCACCATTGTTTGGACTACTGGCCAAGGAGTCTAACTTTTGCTGGTCAAAAAGATGCCAAGAGGCCCTAGAAACCTTAAAGGACAAGTTTACTACTGCATCCATACTCTGAGGCCCAAATTGGGCCCTTCCTTTCCACATACATGATGACGCCTCTGAAAAAGCTATAAGAGAAGCTCTAGGCTGGATAGATAACAAGTTGCCTTATGCCATTTACTTCATTAGCAAAAATCTGTCTAAGGCTGGATTGAACTATACTGTGATTGAAAAAGAGCTCCTAGTTGTTGTCTATTCATTGAAAAATTTTAGACACTACATCAAAGGTATCGTTGAACAATATTGATGTGAATGCTCAAATTATTAGTTGGTTTCTTTTATTACAATAGTTTGATATAACTATCATTGGTAAGCCTAATAGAGAAAATGTAGTTGCAGATTTTTTGTCTAGACTTGCTTTTCCTGCAGGTGAGGAAGGAATGATTGATGATTAGTTGTTAGATGAGCATTTATTTTCTATTTCAGTTCTCTCTACATGGTTTTCTGACATAGCCAACTACCTAGTGGCTACACAGTTCCTTCCAAATCTGTCCTCCAAGGAAAAAGTAGAATTGTAAGAAAGAGCACCCCATTCAATTGGATTGGGGACAATCTCTTCAAGCTAAGTCTAGATCAAATTTTGAGGAGGTGTGTCAGGGAGGAGGAAGTCTTTGAAATCCTTCTGGCCTATCATGATGGGCCTTATGGAGGTCACTTTGTAGCCAAGAGGACAATCTTCAAGGTACTGCAAGCAGGCTACTACTGGCCCACTCTCCACCAAGATGCAAGAATATACATGAGTCGATGTGATTAGTGCCAAAGAATGGGTAAACCTACTCCCAAGGATGAAATTCCTTTGCAACCTTAGGTGATTCTTGAGCCATTTGACAAGTGGGGCATGGATTTCATTAGGCCCATTGATCCACCATCAGGGCAGAAAAAGTACATAAATTTATGCACTAATTATTTGACAAAGTGGGCTGAGACCAAGGCTGTCAAGGTAGCAAAAAAAGAGAAAGTAGCTAAGTTCTTAAGGGAGAATATATTCTACAAGTTTGGGTACCCTAGAGAACTAGTCACTGATCAGGAAGATCAATTCACATCACACATGATTGATAATTTGTTGAGGTAGCATAAGATCAAAAACAGGAAGTCAACTTCTTATCATCCTCAGGCCAATGGACAAGTAGAGGTTACTAATAGAGCAATGGAAGGCATTCTCACCAAGGTTATGAGCAACAACAGAAAAGTTTGGGCTGACAGACTAGTGGAGGCCACTTGGGCCTATAATACAAATTGGAAGACAACCACTGGCTTCATCTATGGAAATAAGGCTCTGCTCTCCATTGAGTTTGAGTGCAACACTTTGATAATGGCAACACATTTAGATTTGGATGTTACAAAGGTACAATAGGAGATGCTTCTCTAGCTCAATGGTTTGGATGAATCCATGATGCAGGTCCTCCTACACATTGAAGTTGTTCACATATAGAGAAAGGTTTGGCATGAAAAAAACATAAAGGACAAGGTTTTTCAAGAAGGAGATTAGGCTCTGCTAGATGACTCTAAGTTCAAGGACTTCAAAGGCAATTTGATGACCAAGTAGTTGGGCCTATATCTGATAGAAAAGTGCCATGAAAATGGGGTTGTACAAATCAAGGCCATTGATGAAGAATGTATCTCCTTTCTTGTCAATGGATACAAATTGAAAGCGTATAAAATACCTCTATCAAGGGAGGATTTCATTAGTATCATCAATAACGAAGTCGACGTGCTTGGAAGTGTCTCAACTTCTAGCTCACCAAATTCTTGAAGACAATTTTTGTTTAAAAAAAAAAAATAGAAAAAGGAAAAAAAGGAAAAAAAAATAAGGGACCTCGGTGAAAACCTCTCTGAGGCACCTGAGGCCAACTTTTGGGTTGAAAACCTCCTTGAGGCAACACATTAGTGAAAAAAGGAAAATAAAAAGATCTATGGGTGAAAACCTCCCTTGTGGTGCATAGGGTAGGAAAATAGGCCGAAAAAATCCTTTGAGGCGACCTGTGTGTCTTTTAAAAAAAGAAAAAAAAGATAAAGAGAATAAGAAAAACAAAGTGCCATGGAAGGGACCTCAAACCTACCCACTAATAAAATTATGTGATTTTTGCAGGTTTT
>APFE031645097.1:65627-77689 GCA_000404065.3 Pinus taeda
CGTCCGATCGCGGCGGAGATGATCGGATGGTAGGGATTTAATTGCGCAGGTCAATTTGTTTGACGTGATGGGAGGGCCGTTGGATTAGGGTGACGGAGATCAATGGCCAAGGCTGCGGCGAAAGGGTCTGTGAGGGCACGCGGTTGTATGGGCATGGGTTTATGGGGGTATGGGCTTAAGCACTCAAGGCTTAATAACAATGGAGCATATATGGTTTTTAACAAGAGGGCGTAGGAAATGTGGATGAAGGAAGAGTGAAAGGGGTAAAGGAGAAGGTGAGGATGACCATTACAGTTTTTCTCTGAGAAAAACAAGGACTGAGCTTACCTCTGATTCTTCGAATATCAGCAATATGTGGCAAAGTTAACACTGGCTCCTTCTGGGGATGAGATCCTCCCTGTGAGTTCTCAAGAACTGCAAACCAATGCCTTTCCCATGAAAACCATCTTAGCAAAATTTCCTAGTGTTCCATTGGGCATGGAGTCTAATTGAGCCTACACTAAAACTGATAAAACAACAAATTTACAAATTTAAGGCCAAAGACCTTAAATAACATAAACTTTCAGAAAACACCCATTAACTGAGTCATCAAAAACTGTCCCCCCTTCCATACTTTGCAGTATGAAAGTATTGTTCCCTTGGATCTGAGAAATGATAAAAGGCCCCATCCATAAAGTAGCAAACTTCCCATGGTTGCCTATCTTCTCTTTTAGTGCATCCCACTTAAGAACCAAGTCTCCAACCTAAAAATTATGTATTTTTTCCCTCCTGTCAAAAGCTTCCTTGATCTTCTTTTGATGTGCCACAGACTTCTCAACTAGCTGTTCTCTGATCTAATGCACTTCTGCTAAATCGATGATCCTTTTTTCCATGTCTTCTTCCTCATTCTGCTCTTCCTGCAAGAACCTTGCCACAGGGAGGGTCAACTGTATTGGGAATACAACTTCAGTGCCATATACTAGCTTGAAAGGAGAATTCCCTGTGGATTTCTTGGTGGTCACTCTGTCAGCCCACAGTGCATACTTGAGTTTAGAGTCCCAATTCTTTTTTTTGTTGTCTTCCAGCAACTTTTTAATTATCCTTATCAGGCTTTTGTTGGAAGATTTTGCTAGACCATTGCCTTGAGGGTAGTATGAGGTGGAATGAACCAGCTTAATGCCCATTGAGTTACACATGTCCACCAACTCTTTTGCCCTGAAGGCTGCTGCATTATCTATGATAATTTTGTGTGGACAGCCAAATATGGTGAATATATTCTCTGTCAAGAACCTCATGACCACATGGTGATCAACCTTTCTGGTAGGGATTGCTTAAATCCATTTAGTGAAGTAGTCAGTGGCTACTAAAATCCATCTATGCTGGCCAGTGGAATGTGGATTGATTTCTCCAATGAAGTCTAAGCCCCACTGCTGAAAAGGGCCACTAGCATGTATGGGTTTTAAGGGCAGGGACTTCAATTGCTGCTTCCCTTCAAATCTTTGGCACCTGTCACAAGATTTAACAAATGAAAAAAACATTAGTGAATAAGGTGGGCCAACAGTACCCAACTCTGAGGATCTTGTGGGCTGTAGTTTTCCAATAATGATGTCCTCCACATATGCTGGAATCAAACTGCTGCATCACTGCCATGGATTGTTCTTTGTCCAGACACCTCAGGAGAATTCCAGAGGGGTCCTTTCGGTAGAGCAGATTTTCATGGATGTAATATCTGGCTGCCCTGAGCTTAATAGTTCTAGCTTGGCTTGAACTAAGGCCTTGAGGAACTTCTAACTTTAGCAAAAATTGAGCTATTGCAAAGTACCATTCACAAGAAGCTAGATTTTCTGCCAATGATTGATTTTTTCCTTGTTCAACTGTTTCCTCTTCTATCTGACCATTCTCTGCAATTGTGCTTATGAGATTTATGTCTAATGTTCTGCAATTTTCTCCAACCATTAATTTGGCAAGGCCCTGACCTCTAACAAGCCTTGTGGGCTTCAATTCTATGTTAAATTCAATCAGCTTTGCAATCCATTTAGCCCTTCTTCCATCAGCATTAGGCTGTGTTAGGACATCCTTTATTGAAGCAGAGGGCACATATGCAATTATCTTGGAATGTAGAATGTAAATCATGAAATCTTTCAAAGATTTGATAAGAGCATATTCTTGTTTTTCAATGATATCATACTTTAGCTTAGCGTCTCGTGAGGTCTTGCTGAAAATGCCACTGGATGCTCTGAAGCTTCTTTATCTGCTTGCAATAAAATTCCTGCAAGGGTGTCATCAGAGGCAAAATAAAATATGTGGAACTCCTTGCTATAATCTGGTCTGCTTAAAGTAGGAGCTTCCATAATAGCTTTCTTAATGGACTCAAAGGATCTTCTTGTTGCATCAGTCCATTTGATCTCTAACCCCTTTTTCAACATGGAGGTAATATGCTTTACAAGTTCTGTAAAATTTGGGATAAACCTCGTCACAAAATTTATTTTGCCTAGAAAGGACTGGACATCCTTCTTTCATCTCGGGATAGACAAGGTCTATATTTATCTTACTCTTTCTAGGTCAATCTGGACACCTGCAGCAAAAACAACATGTCCTAATAGCTTGCCTTCTTCCAAAGAAAACTGTGATGTTTTAGGATTGACTAAAATCCCAAACCTTCTGCACTTCAGGAACACTTTCTTCAAATGCTGCAAATGGTCATGATGGCTGCTGGAGTACATTGTTATATCATCTAGGTAGATAAGGCAAACTTATCCTTCTCTCCTGTAAATGCTATATCCATAGCTCTCTGAAAGGTAGCTCCAACATTCATCAACCCAAAAGGCATCTTGGAATACATAAAAGTGCCCCAAGGAGTGGTGAATGCAGTCTTCTCTTGGTCATTTGGATGTACAACAACCTTTTTATACCCTGAAAATTCATCCAGGAAAGACATCACTTTGGCTCCTGAAACCTTTTGCAGCAAATGCTCCATCTTGGGTAGAGGGTAATTGTCTTTCTTAGAGCATTTGTTTAAGTTTCTGAAATCAACACAAAGCCCGATTTCTCCACTTTTCTTCCTCACTACCACCAAATTAGCTACCCATTTTGAATATCTGAGAGGGACTATGATTTTGGCAGCCAGTAATTTCTTAATTTCTTTTTCAATCAAAGGGAGGAGTAAAGGATTTATTGATCTTAGCTTCTGCTTGAAAGGGATGATGTCTTTCTCCAAGGGGATTTTATGTTGGATGATATTTTTATCATATGTTTTCAGGTCACTATATTCCTAGGCAAAGACATCAGCAAATTGTTTCATTAAATTGCAGTACTCAGAACTTTGGGCAGCAGATAGATGGGTGGACAGATTTACGTATCTTGGCTAGTCTGGATTCCCTATATTATGCTTACAGACTGTAGATTGGTCTTGTTTTTGGGCAGCTTTATAAGGCATATCATTCTGGTCAAACAACTTTTCTAAAGGAACTAAACCCTTAGGTATATGATTGTTGGGTAGTTGGACAATGCTATATTTGCCAATTTTGTTTCTAAGCTGGGATTGGGGGATTTCCAAGGTTTCATTCTCTTGGTCAATTTGCATTTCAGAGAATTCATCAATGACTTGCAGAAACCTATTCACTTCATCATCATCTTCAAAAAATTTCCAATGCTGGACATTATCAGGCAAGGATGGTCTATATTTCATTTGAATTTCGTAAACTAGTCTAGGGGGTATGGTAGGAATAAACATGCTAGCAGACACAACAAGGGAATCAACAAGCTGATTTTTAACTCTAGGGATGTATGAGATACAAAAACCATCAAAAGAATCTTTGAGTCTCCATACCTCATCTCTGTATGCTTTTAGCCTTGGGTGCTTTGCTTGAAATGTTCTATTCACTTGCTGAATGATAAGATCAGCATCTCCAAACACCTTTATGTTTTTGATTCCTCTGTCTTTTGCTGCGTTAAGACCCAATATCAGAGCCTTATACTCTCCTATATTGTTGGTGACTTGGAAAGCCAACTTAAAAGAAAGATGTGCGATTTCTTGTTTTGGAGATATCAACACCACCCCTACTCCTGCAGTCTCCCTAGAACATGCTCCATCAAAGAACATCTCCCAAACCTGACTTCCTTGCTCTCCCTCGACCTGGACTATTGGTTTCTTTAGCTGCAATAAGGCCTTCTAGGATTCTTCAATTTGGAGAATACATGCTCCAAAATCAGTGTCCACAGCATAAATGGGATGATTGGAAGGATTCTTCTCATCACTGATGATGTATGCCAGCTGTGCTTCTCTATACAATCTCTTGCTTTCTCCTTCAAAAATTGGGATAGTGGCATAAGATAGATCATTTTGCAATGTCCCACCTAGTCTCTTAATCCACCCTCTGGACAACAGCATGCCAAACTTGCAAGGGACATTTGCTACCGCAATATCCATCATCATACTCTTCATGGGCAGCTGAGTTAGGGTAATAGCTAAATATTTAATCAATCCCAGACATTTCACCTTTCTTGAATCAAAGGAGAATAGATCATGATATGGTCTGGTGATATCAAGGCCTAACCCTTCCATGACAGCTTTAGGCATCAAGTTGTGGCTGGCCCCTATGTCTAGCAGGTAGCTGTGGAGGATGTTGTCATGGATGGTCAAGGAGACATAGAATGATGAGGAGTTATTATCAGCAGGTTCAGTCATTGGGCTAAGCACAATCGTAGGCTTATCATCTTACAAGTTGACATAGTCAATGGGGGCTTGTATGGCTTTCAGCTCAAGAGCATCAAGAACAGGCTTTCTAAAAACTTCACTCTTTGCAAGTTCTATCAGAGGCACAACTATTTTTAATTTCTATACTTCTAATTCAAAGCTGAAAGGGGAAGGGGACTTCTCAGGATCTCTTACCTCTTGAGCTGGGGCTTTGAGGATGACTGGACTAGCTGCTGGTCTTCTCTGTCTGATGTCCTATGGCTCGGTTGGGACAACATATTTTTGGGCAGGATTCTCCTTGACATTGTTTGCTTTTGACCTCAAATTATATCTTTGCTGCTCATCAGTTTGTAGAACATCCTCTCTGTCCCACCTTTGACGGGTCTGGTCCTGCAACAATGATTCTTCATAGGTAACCAATGCCAAAAAGGCAGCATTGCCTTCATCTTCCATGTAATGAATTTCATCCTCTTCTTTGAAATGCTCCTCCTCCATGACTACATTTTGAAAAGGAGCCTTAACCTTTTATTCTTCATTTGCTTCTTTACCCTTCTGAATGATCTGCAATTGTTCATTTTCTCTTCTAAATGGATTTGGATTTCTTGGAGAAAATGTGTTTGTAAGCCTTGCCTTCCCAGAGCTTTGCTCAATCTTCAGCTTAGATATTTCAGCCATCAATGACTCTATCATCTTAGTCATCTTGTCTAATTTGGGTTCTGAAGATGAAGCAGAGGAAGAAGAAGCCTCACCTCTCTACCTCCTTCTATCCGCATGATTTTTGAGCTTTTCTGCAGCCATAATATTTGATTCCACCTCTAGGGATGCATCTTGCATTTAAGCTAGAGTGGCACACCTTCTTTCTCTTAAAATTAGGTAGAAATCAGAGTCAAAAGCATTGGCCTAGGTGAGTTTGGCAGAGGTGGGAGTAGGCTTTACTTCAGCTGGTATCTTACTATACATAAGATTGAATCTTTTATTAAAATCAGCCAATGATTCCCCATTTTCCCTCTTCAGGTTACCAAACTCAGTATGATAGTATAGTAGGTCTTTCTTATCCCCCCAATGCTTCAAAAATACATCATTTAAGGCTTCAATGTCTGTTATAGACCTAAGGGTCAATTCTATGAACCACTTTCTAGCCTCTCCATCAAGGCTCTGGACAAAAAACTCTCATCCACACATCATCTTCACTGATATCTAGGTTATTCGCATAACTATAAAAAGAATCAAGGTGTTCTTTAGCTGTTACTCCCTCTGTACTGGTAAATTTAGGCATATATCTCTGATATTCTCCTGCAGGCATGGCATTCAAAGGAACAGGCAAGACCAAGGGTCCATACCTAGCAACTATGATTCTTTCCATCTTCGTGGGTGCTTGCTGGCCTGCCATGACTGGGGTAAGTGGAAGGATATTGGTAGATTGAGTGGTAGGGAACAATGAAATGGATGACAGAGACAAAGGAATATGATGGACTGTATGGGAGGTTCTCCTTGGACTGAGATCCAAAGGGGAACTAAATGAACAAGGAGCTTTACGAATATCTAAGGGTGTCTCTTCACTAACAATGCTAGGCCCTATATCTTCAAACTGTACATGTTCAGCTATAAGTCTTTCTTACAGAGATTCATAAGATTTCTTGGGCTTACCTAATCCTGATGTTCCTCCCAGTGATGATTTCTTCTGCTTAACAATATTCTCAGGGTCAGGCACTGGGTCAGCTGGTGATTTCTGAGGATTTCTCCAAGTATGCCTCACAAACTGAGCCAGAACTGTAATGTTCAAGTCACCAGATAGATGATTACAACCAGAAATGTGTCCAGACTTTGTCTATCATCAAAATCTGGAACTATGTCATTCTCCCAGGGAATCTGAGCTTCAATCTCCTCTCCCCGGCAACGACACCAATTAATGTTATCACGTCAAGAAACTCTCCTAGGTTGTAGTTCGGAGATGCTCAGGAACATTATAAATTCAACTTATTGTTGCAAATGGATGAATGGAAGGAATGATGCTTGTTCAAGCTAGATAACCACTTCTACTTTGCTTGACCCTAGACATGTGTGAACACCCCCAGACTACAAGGCTTTAGACCACAAATTACTCACAGTTTAAGGATTGGGTGAATATGGAGAATCTGAGCACACCAGCAAATGTACAAGACCATGTGATGGCCGGCTGCAACCAGCAAAGAAGTCTGCAAATCTAATTCCCTAATACACAGACAGGATGACAGCTCTCTAGCATTAGGTGAAAAGAAACTTGAATAACTCATTCACTGATACATGTGAGACTTTAACACAGAGATAGGATGACAACTTCTCTAATGCTAAACATCAAGAGCTCAGAAATACAACATATCAGGCATAGCTTGGAAAAGAAGATACATGAAAATTGAGCAATTAATAGCAAAAGAAGCTTGTATTAGCTGAAAATGAAGACAAGATTCCGCAGGTATCAAAATAGTTACAGTCTCTAGAAGTTGAACCTTACATCAAAACATCAACCATCAACCCTGATTACATCTTGTTTGGGGGTATATGTAGAGTTTCATTAAAAAGGCACTCCGCCATTCTAAGTATGAAGGGGTCATAATTGACCACCAATCGCTTTAATTGCCTGATGGAGTCTCTAGTGCAATTTTCTTACTTCAGCAGACGAATCTAGTACTTTCAGGTGCTTTGCTGTCCTTCTCAGGTAGGTGGAGTGCCGTGTAGAACGAAATTCCATAACTGTTAAATGCATTCACTTGCTAAGGCTCCGTCTTTTTCCCTCTTGGCCATGCTCTTCGTGGAATGTAGTTGTTGAGGAGCGAAGGCGCCAGGTACTGGTAACTGGTCACCTTCGTCCTTCTGGTGCATGGGACAGTTCAAGGATGTGGATAGTCGGGTTGGATGGAGGAGGAAGATTAATCGTCAGATTAGGAGGATGGACGGTGGGGATGAATCGACTGGGATATTTGAGGAGGCGAGAGCGGGATGATCGTGGGCCATTAGATCTTAGCAGGCCGATCCAATGGTCATCGGGCGGCAGAAATGCGAGGGCGTTACCGAGCGGAAAAATGGGTTTGAGTGGTAAGTGGTATTTCTTGCACCACCGTTAGGGGTTGGGTAGTAAAAGTACAATGGCATGTGATACCACTCGGAGTGTGACACGTGGTGGCGGGGAAATGATGAAACCACTTTTCATCGCGTGTTATCATCCTAACAGTTTGAAGGTGCAGGGAAAGCGACTGTTGTCTGATCGTGGCAGAGATGATTGGACGGTAGGGATTTAATTGCGCGGATCAGTTTATTTGGCGTGACAGGAGGGCCGTTGGATCAGGGTGATGGAGATCAACGGCCAAGGCTACGGCGGAAGGGTTTGCGAGGGCACGCGGTTGTATGGGCGCGAGTTTATGGGGGTATGGGCTTAAGCACTCAAGGCTTAAGAACAATGGAGCGTATTTGTTTTTTAACAAGAGGGCGTAGGAAATGTGGATGAGGGAAGAGTGAAAGGGGTAAAGGAGAAGGTGAGGATGACCATTACAGGCTTTCTCTAAGAAAAACAAGGACTGAGCTTACCTCTGATTGTTTGAATATCAATAATATGTGGCAGAGCTAACAATAACCAACAACAGACCAATGGTCCTAATGAGGAAATATCATACACTGCCATCCAACACAACTCTCCAAGGAATCCACCATAAATAGAAAAAATTCCAAACTTTCATGCACCCATCATTCATTTCGAGATTAGAGAAACCAATACCACCTTGGAGAGCCATTGAGGAAGAAAACTCTATTTTAGCCACCCTACAGGAAACAAAACTATAGGAACAACTATAGGAAACACAAAGAGATATAGGAAGCATTGGAAATTCACAAAGAAAGCTGCAAGGGGGTGCCTAGGGTCCAGTTGTTCAACAATTCTCCTATCTAGAGCATCACAGTGAAAGGTAGGTGGCCCATATCTCCTGTGTTTTGACTTGATAGCTAGGAAAGGGAAAAGAGAAACAAATCTAAATTTTCTAGTTATAGTGGGCCTGGGGTTTAGACATAATTTTGTGAAGTTAAGGAAAATTGTGTGGGGATAGAGAGAAAAAGTGCAGTCATCCTCCAAAAATTCTAAACCATCACTCACCCTGAAAAACACTAAATCTAGCCCACCAAACTCCCTATAGTCAACTCACCAAAGAAGAGAAATGATAGGAGGATTCAATAGAAGGGAACCCACAAACACATCCAAGATACAACTCCATCCCCCTGTGGTAGAAATATTTAGAGGGCATCACTAGTTGGGATTCTTTGAGCTGCTCAAAGGGTGTGATGATGATGTAGCTCAAGAATTTTCCATGACAATCAACCCTCATGCTAGAACCAATGCTATTACTATGGTAAGAGGACTTCCAAATACAATTAATCCTGAGGTAATTAGCAGAATCAATACACTTCCTCAAGGGGTGCAATGGAGAAAGGAGGACAAGGATAGCAACACTTTTTCTTATAAATTTTTTTCTTAAAAGATGAAGATCCAATTGAGGACAAAAATGGGATTAGAAGGGAGAACCTTCCCTATCCTTGGAATGAGTTGAGCTATCACATTCTCAAATATATTTCTTGTGAAGGGAGGCTTAGTATAGTCTATGGTTACGAATTTAGACTCCTATATGAGTTGAGAATTGGAGAGGAGCTACCCATTGGCAAAAGACTCAATGTACCCTACTTCTTGTTGCAATCAACAATAGACATGAGCCTAAAGGTACAAGACGAGAAACATCATCAATTGGCACATCATGGACTCATTAAGCTAATACTAGAGGATGCCTTAAGCCAAATAAGAATTCCTATTCTATGGTCCACATTTAGAGACATGGATCGAGTGGTTGTAATTGAAATCGAAGCCCTTTAATATGATAGGGACCCAATATCTAGTGGTGAAGAGGAGGCAAAAGAAGATGATGAAGAAGAAGAACTAGAAGAAGAAGAAGAAGAAGAGGTAGAAGAAGAAGAAGAGGCAGAAGAAAAGAAGGGGAAGAAGAGAAAAGTGAAGAGGAAGAGCTGAAGGAAGGAGAAAGCCCTGAGGAACATACCCAGGAATGGGAGGAATCTCCAAGGTTGTCCCCTGAACCCACTGAGAAAGAGGCAACTGCTGCCTTGACTTCTCTAAGCACACCTATCAAGTCAAAAAGGAAAACATAGAGGCAAACTCCCCTCTATTTCAAAATAGGGAGAAACATAAGGATCAAATAAGGGAGGCCACAAACACCCACCAGGACTCCAATCATATTTGAGGAGTCACCAAAAAAGAAAGAAGAGCTAGTTTCCCTGAAAATAGAAGTTGAAGAGGGCACATCAATACAAGCTACCCTAAAGTTTCCCATCACCTATGTTAGGAAACTTGTCACCAGGTCAACATTAGAAAAAAAAGACAAGGCACCTGTGATGCCATTACAGAGAGGAAAAATCCTTCTACATGATCCTCAAATAGTCCTACAGGGAACTCTATCAGTACTACATGAAACATAGAGAAAGCTACAAGAAAGACAATAGGGACAAACAGAACACAAGGAAGCAACAACACAAGTGCGGGAAGGGGCAGATTCTCCAAAGACATCTGAGGGGGGGTTCCAAAATCTACAGGAGCCTAGCCCACAACCAAATATGAGTTCTTAGTACGAATTCGTTGAATGAGGTAGAGTAATACCACAAAATTTTTCCATCCCTCTCTTGTTTGAACTTAAGAAATAGAGAGGAAGGACACATCCCTAGATGCAAATTGCCAATTCAAAGAAGGTAGAAGATGTGAGCCATGTGGAAGATAGAATCCTAGATATGGGTAGGGAGTTGAGTGAGATGAAAGACATGGAACAAATTATGAGATATCAACTATAGGCATAAAACACATAGCTAAGGAGGTAGTTGCAAGAGAAAGAGAGCCAATTGGCCACCATGGAAAGCCTCTCCATGGAGGCACTTCAGTGTAGGATGCCATCAAGATCATATGCACTATACTTCAAAGATCAATGGCTGCAATTTCAAATCAAGACACTATCACAACAGGGGACTATCCCTTTCCAAGACTTTAGGCCGTTCATCGAACTATGTGACAAGAGAACCGTGGAAGATAAGGCCAAGATATCTGAATTTTACCTACACAACTTGGCCTTAACAGATTTGAATGTGTAGGACCCCAATGAAAAGTTGGGGGATTTACAATTAATGGCCCTTGCATCATGGATGAGTCATGAGGATGCCAAGGCTAAGGAGGTGAAGAGAATATTGGAAAAGGAGAAAAAGGAGCCCCTTTACATCAAAGTAGAATAGATAAATTCAATGGCTGTCATTAGCACCCACAACATCATCTCCAATGATGCCTAGCTTGCACCAAGATGCCTAGCTACACAATAATAGACCATTACCCACTTTGAAGACACCTTGAGGTTGCTGGGAAATGAAAGCCAACAAGAATTAAAGAGGAGATGGAGCAACCCACCGCACAATCTAAGGATCAGAGAGCACCATTCCCTTGAGAGGTTGAGGAATACACTGGAAAGGATCCCACTGTATAATAATTCCATGCAGAGACTAAAAATAAATTGGATTAGGTTGAAACTCAGTCCACCCTTGCTGTTGGGTTTGACCTAAGGTAGGAAGGAAGAAGAGGAAATAAATCAATGGGAAGAGATAGAGAAACATGCAGGGTTTTATCTTCACGAGGAAACTCCATCAACAGAGGCCTGAGATGCTAGAGAGGCCACAAGAGATATGAAAGATATGGACATAGACTAAGTTTCTCAGAGGATGAGCAACACCTTCATTAGGGGGTGATGATGAGGATCATTAATAGGTAAATTATATGGGTCTTAATGCCACTCCCAAACTTGTTAAAATCAACTTTTTTCACATTTCTTTACATATTTTATTATATTTTTCTTAGTGAGAAGAGTAAAGTGTTGGCATTATGGCACAGGTTTGGAGCTATGGCACAGGTGTTGTCCTTGATGGCAACTCATCTTGGTGACAGATCTTAGTTCAGACACCCAGAAAGAATAAAAAGCCATATACGCCGGTTCATCTAGACGAAGGCGCTTATACACGCGGTTTATATGTTACAAAAGCGCGTATATGTTGGGGAACTTACGTTTGGTCCAAGGTGGTTAGTTCTTGGGATTTGAACCTATTGTTTTGGACCATGCCGTCTCGTCAGATGTGTTGATCCCTAGTTTTTGGGTTCATGGTATTGAAAGGTTATGGTTTTGGACCATGGTATTGTGGAAGGCCTAAGACTATAAAAGAGGAAGGAGATCTTGTGGCAAATGATCATCTGAATTATTATTGAATATCTGATAAAGGGCTAGAGCTGGTATATTGGTAATTGGGTTATGATGCATAACTGGATCTGAATGAA
>APFE031645097.1:125200-145640 GCA_000404065.3 Pinus taeda
TTTGGGCTGGGAGTTCCCAATCAAGTACCATGCTCAGCCAAAGAGGCTTTGGCCAAAATTTGGAGTGGATCGGGCGTTTTCTTTCGTTTTTGTGTTTTGGCCAACCGTCCTTGGAGCACCTTCGTTCTCACCGATATTTTTGACATTTCTCTCTAAAACCATGACACCTGTGCAAAAAGTGAAAGAGGTTTTTCTTCTTTGGCATGTTATGGACAAAACCTCTCTCAGTTTCCCAAAATTCATCTTTGACTGATCTGAAACATCATTTGAGTGAAACTTGCCCCGATGTGTGAAACAAGGAATTTTGTCGAAATGAAGCAAAATGAAGGGGATAGGGGGCTTCTAAATTCTTGGGGGAATTTTTGGGAGTGGGGAGGGATGTTAGGAAGTAGGGGAAAGTGGAATCTCAGATATTGAGTGAGGGGAAGGGGTCCAAAAGGGCAAATCACAGGCCAAACCTAGAAAATTGCCAGGTTGTAGCTAGAAACTAGGGTTTGTGCAAAAATGAGGATTTTTGGGAATCTGAGTGTTGGGGAGTGTATGATATGGTACTTGAAGGATAGGGGAAGGTGTATGAACATCAGGAAACAAGTTTTGCCATTGATTTGACCATCCAAGAGAAATTGGCTTCAAAACCCTAGGAGAGGGAAATGAACTTGCCAAGGCACAACTGAAACATGAACAAGACGTAAAATGACTCATTAGACACTGACATGATAATGAAAACCCTATGAATGATGATAGACTCAGCTAAATGATGACATAGACCGCCATTTGGACAACTTTAGAAGGAGTGAAAGCAAACCATAGACCTAATGCCTAGTGACCAAATTTTGCTTGAAAACTCTTTGAAATGACAAAATTTGACCTTGACACTTCAAAATCACTTTGTAAGAGCATATTTGATCACTGGAGGAAGGCTGAAAAGACTGACACTAACACTTTCAAAATAGACTTTACTTGAAATCCATATACTTTGGACGTGCTTCCAAGTCTACACACCCAGATTGACAAGTAAAACACTTGTGTTACTTTACTTAGTAAATTGACTTGATAAGAAGCCTTCAAAAAAGTCTTGGAGAGCACCTTGACCAAGGTTTGCAACGTGAAGTAGAATGAATGGGATGTGCACATACCAATAGTCCTTTGGGTGTATAGGACCACTTGTAAAAATTTGACTCGACAAACCCATTTCTGACTGGTATATGGGTTGGAGGCTGTAATGCCCCTGGAATACATTGTGTCGAGTGTGTAGATTACAGTACTGACAGATATGGCTGATCGTGATACTATGGAGGAGCATCTCACGTTGCTGGTAGAATTGGAAGATGATCATTTTCTAATAGGATTTCATCAGCACATGCAAAAGGATCACGAAAAGGTATGGCATGATCACCATATAAAGTAGCACACCTTTCATGTTAATGATATGGTATTGCTATATGAACCCAAATTTACAAAATTCTCGAGGAAGTTTCAAATGCATTGGCTAGGACCTTATGTCGTCAAAGACATTATAGATGGTGGCATAGTTCAGCTCATGAAGTTGGACAGGGAATTGTTTCTAAGCAAATTCAATGGCAATCGATTGAAGCTGTACAAGGGTGATCTCACCCTTGTGCAATGACTATATGATGGCAGGATAGTATTAGTGCTCCAGGTAGCTATAAGGAAGTACGAGACTCTAAACTACATTGCCCAAAAGTGGAAAAGTCGAAGCATGAGGGATGGATGATGGATGGAAGTAAGGCAGAAAGGGGATCTACATCAAAGAAGTTGTGCCACGAGGATGGGTGCCACGTGGCCTAGCCAACAAATGATTGTTGAAAACACTGTAGATGATTGGATGGAAAAATTTCCATTGAAAGTAGAGGGGAAGACACATTTATGTCGCATGCCTTTGGAAATCTGCCACCAAAGATGCATTAATGATCGAAATTTGGAAGGAACGGTTGGATTTGAATTCAAAATCATTTATAAATGTGGCATGCTACCCATCATTCAAATACTTTTCTTTTTGAGAGTTGATATTGAGATACTTCACTTTATTTTGTGCCAAGAGCTGAACTGCATGTCCAAGCCAGATTGGGAGGAGCTCTTTTCACGACCAGGATTGGCTAACATACTTGATTTTCTTCGAGAACATTTTTTGGCCAGTATGACTGCAACTCCCCCTGAGACAGAAGCAACGCCATCTGTCCCTGCAGGATTTCCAACTACTCTGCCTAGGTCTCCCCAGCCTAAGCATTCTATATCACAACCTTCTACATCCAAGGCGACCGATAAGAAGCAAAAGAAACCTCAAAAGGTCTCATCATGGCAGTCACCACGAGAAAAACCTATGGAAGTCTGCCAGAAGGGGAAGATGGATCGGTCACAACAACCGACCATGCTGAGGGATTTGAGTGAAGAAGAATTATGCGAAGGCATCAAGGAGATTGATTTTGAGGAGCGTGAGACAATGACTCGGCTACTAAAGTATATCCCACCGTACAAGGCCACATCTAAGGTGCCTAAAGACCCCAACAATGCAAAATTCATGGTGACTACTGCACTCTTGCCAAAGAAGGTGGTGTTTGAGGGCACATTATTGGCCCGCATACCAGCCCTAAAAATAGAGGACTGGGACTTAGGGGATCATGAGAAGTTCCTTGGTTGGTGTCAAAAAAATACATGTCCAAGGTATATTATGAGGCATTAGACGTTACGTGGTTGCAACCAATGAAGTGGGTCACTAGTGTTGGGGCCGCAGGGCTCTTGAATATGCTATGGGTTCCGCATTTTAGTCTCACCAATATAAATACCATTTGTGTACGACAATTTCTCACATTAGTGCATGATGGGTGTCTTTGGTTGGGAGAACCCATCCCAATTATTGACATGTTGATCCATCGGATCACCTTGCTACCATATCAAGGCATGGATCCCACAGAAGCGTTTGATGGAAAGACACAGGAGAAGAAACTCGTAGACCATATGAAGAGAGAGTTTGGGTTGATCAAGAGGTTTCATGGATATTTTATCTACTCTATCACGAATCTTGCGCTAGATTTTTCCACACAGATATTGGTGTGAAAAAGCATGTATAAGTGCCACATAGAAGAAGTTTTCATGCCAGTCATCTCTTTGGCTGTGTAGTGCACCAAGGGAGTCTAGTATAACTAGGCTTAGTACTTGTGCAATGAATTTTTGGAGAACTGTTGGGAGGCTCAGGAGGAGGACAAGGTGTTTCATTATGCATGATTACTGTTACTAATATCTTTGTTGGCGTGGCAGATGCTCAAGGACAAACAATTTCCTCAACAGGAGACGTACCTTTCGGAGGCAGCAAAGTTCACTTCGCTCTGGGCTACTAAGGACCCTACACGAGTCATGGAGGCAAAAATATTTTGTGTCCTATTTGAGATGGATCTGTGGATGATGATTAGCTAGAGGTTGAGGCTATCACCCACACTATACGCCCAGTACGAACCCCTCACTAATTTCAAAGTGAACTTCCACAACTTGCATGCTCGCACAAGGAGGGATCTCAAGAAGACATGGTACAAGCTGTCTTACTTGGTGGCTGAGGAAGATGTAGTAGAGATGATGGTGAAATGGCCACCTGAACGACTAACCCCATTAGATGCGTGCACAAGTAGAAGCAAGGCTGTGGAGGATACCACCGTGTAGACAATAGAAGTAGAGAAACATAAGGAAGCCCAGAAGGTTGCTACCCACAAGCAAGTTGCACAACAGAAAGAGGTTGTTGCTAGAGAAAAGGAAGTGATAGAAAAGGAAAAAGTAGCTGACACAATGATAACATCGCAGACCACCATTGACATTGAAGAGCTCGATACACAATGAACAATGGACCGAGAGGAAACATAAGAGGAAGAAGGAGGGGGCGCAGAGCAAGGAACCCCCTTTGTGGTAAAAAAACAATAGAATTAGACATCCATGAGGCCATGGAAGAAACATAATTCTGATCGCTTAGCTAGGGTGACCCCCTTAATCCTCACTGATGGGGACTTAGATGAAATCAGTGATGTGGTTTGCGACACGACCTCATACCTTTGGGGCCACTTCAAGGAACAGTACTAGTGGGCACTGGGAAAGGTTCAATAGGACTTGTGTGAGTTACAATTCCAAAAATTTCAAGTATATGCGAGCATGGGACAAGCGAGTGGGGTGCAAGCGAGCCTGCATCAAGCGAGTGCATTAGTTCTGGATATAGAAAAGACATTGGATATTTGTATATTTGAGCTGCCATAGGGAGCCATGCATGCTGAGACAAAACAAGAAACAACCCAACTACTGTAGATTAAGAATCTAGGGCTAAACCTTGCGACACTTCCTATCTAAACCGTGCATAAGCTTCACTAGGGGGTCTTCGATGAGTTGCTGATTAGGGAGCAGTGCGCGTTGTTGGTTATTAGTGAAGTAAAAACAAAAAACAACATGTATTTGTAGAAAAGATGCAACAAATCAAGGAGAAGGAGGAAATCATGTGCGCAGTCAGCAATTAGAAGTAGCCATTACACAATTTTATAATGAGATGCCAAAGCTCAACATTTTGGCTGAAGCTGCTTCCATGAAGAAGATACAAAATATGGCCGCAATAGTAAAAGATTCGAAGGACCAAATCAACTGAGTGCAGTTTGAATTACAGTTACATATCTCTGAGCTGTAATTGAAACTATAGCCTACGACTCTAGAGGTCTGGGAGCAGTGCACAGTTGCTATCAAAGAGGGCATGATCAATTTAGAAAATGCAGTCAAGGGATGCACTGAGCTATTCGAGCAGGACATGAAGTTATGGAATTCACTGTAGGAGGACCTGACATCACAGAAGATTGGCACAAATATCAGGGACAAACATATGTAGTTTGACGAGATCTGATCGACTACATGAACACTAGCGCCAGTACAACAGTTCACGAGGCTGCAAGAAGGAAAGCTATTGCAAAATGATATTGATGAGCCATGCTACAAGGAAGAAATTATTGCTGCCTGAACAAAGCCATGGACAGAGGAGGCCAGGCAGCTGACTCTCTCAGTCACGAGTAAACTTAAGGGCATGCAGTAGACTTAGAGGACCACGAGCCTCATGGTGGATGACCCAAATACTGAAAAATTTGCTGAGGAGGTACAACAAGCTGCTCTGTAGGGAACAAATTATCTATAGGTTTTGAAGTTGGATTTCCATGAACTCCAAGTGAAGATAGAAGCCCCAGCCGAGTGACTCAAGGAAAAGTCATGACATTGTGTTGGGGGCCTATTGGGATAGGGTCCCCAAGGGTCATGTTTTGGTACTTATTTTTGTAGACATGTAAATTCTTCATGATTTAAGGAAGCAAAGTACGAAGATAATAAGAGTCAAAGGGGATTTAGTCCCTTAGGTTGTTAGGATATAAAAAATTTTGAGACCTTTCCATGGTCCGCGGACCATGGTATTGTAATAGCAAATAACATATATAGAAGGGTCATATTGAGTCTAGAAGATAAGTCATAACTAGAATATCATTGTTTTGGGCAAGTAAGCTAAGGCAAGAAAGTTTGTTTCTTGTACTTAGGCCAAGGGGAAGGCTCCTATAGCTGAGTGTGCAGAGACCTTGGTAAGTTTGCAGGTTGAGTGCGTGGGCCCCTGCAGCTGAGTGCATAAGGAAAAAGACTCTGTACTTGAAAAAATACATCTAATAAAGACAATTTTGATCCATTGATTATGCATATGTGTGTCTATTTTTACCTCTGTAGTTTTCTGTATTTTTGCTCTATATTGTAAATTATATAAATGAATGCTTATCTTATGCGCGAAATTGGCAGGTCATTAGGATTTGTTGATATTATGAATATTTAATGACCTTCACGAAGATATAGATGATGTTTAGGTGAATTAATGTAATTTACTGTTTCAGAAGGGGTAGGGTTCACAGAGACAGAGCTAATCCCTAGAAGCCATAGGAACCTATCACACCAAACTCTGGATGTAAAAACTTGGATTTTCCATCCCACAATATTGCTTCAGGTGAGACTGCAGACTGCGCTACGCGGGTTGTTGCCAAAAGGGGCAATAGTTTAGGGTTTTTCTGGTTAGTGCAACTAACTTTGAACCTGTGTCAGGACCCATCAATCCAACACACTTTTTCCTCTTTGTTTGGTGAAAGTCTCAAAGTTAGTAACTAGGTGAATAAGAAGAAGAAGAAAAGGAAGATTAAGAAGAAGAAAATTAAGTAAATGGGAAACCAAGAATCCATTGCTATTGATGTAATTGATGTCTAAACCTCTCCAACAAAGCCCCTAAAGTCAAATTTCCTTGAAAGATTTTCAAGGTTAACCACCTTATTAGAGATTGCTATAGTATTCCACAAGTATTAGAAGTGTGGTCCACAAACCCTTGTCATCACCCTTTGTCATCAGCCTCTAGAGATCATGATGATGATGAACCATCAACTTGTGATAGTAAGGTCCATGGGAAGAAGGGGAAAGTCAAGTTTCCCTATAGGTTATGTGAGGGAAATCATCTTATTCATATTTGTTGTTATATGGATGAAGCTTCAAAAGTGTTGGAAAAACTTACAACTTCTCAGCCACGACTTCCAGTAAATTACCAAAATATTTCTCCCAATCCTCCACTAATTGATGAAGTGAATGATCAAACTCCATCTTTAGTCAATCCCACCTTCTCTGAACATGGCTCCTATGAGTTTTTGTTTGACCGATAATTGGGTGAGAAAGTGGATAAATCAACTTCGTCTTCAGTCTATCCCACTTTATCTAAATTTCCTAAGTTCATTCCCAACCAGATAAAAATTGGTGGAGAGACTAAATCACATGAGATCTCCAAGACCCAGAAATGGTTTGGGCAAATTGTACGCAGTTTGGGAGATATTAAAATAATTAATATTTTTAATGGATTTTCTATGTCTAAACTTATGAAAAATAAAATATTAATGGGTATTAAAATAAAACTAGGTTAGAAGGTTATAAAAGTCATGGATCAAACCAAATCTAATCTTAGCCATTGATTAGAGATGTAATTTCGGTTGTTGAGGGACCAACAAGAAAAGTATAAGAAGAGGCTTGAGGGTAAGTTGGAGAATACACCAGAGTGATCAGTCATTTGATTTACTAGAGAGGGGTTGCTAAGTAAAGTCAAATTAGTGATAAGCAGTGAGGGGCAATGAGTACTGGACAAAGATGCAGAGATAGTGCCGAGAGACCAGCACAAAGGCAGAGAGGCAGATGCAGAAGCTAGAGAAGGCCACACAAAGCCTAGCAGAGACATCGCAGAGGCCAAAGGGCATGCCTCATCCATGCAGAGGGAAGAAAGAGTGACATAGAGGGTCCCAGAGGCTGCACAGTGCCTCAGAGGGCTGACGCAGAGGGTTATGAGGCTGACACAGAGGACAAGAGGGATGATGCAGTGCTTCAGTGTTGCTGGAGAGGGTTTCATGGGGTAGGTTTTCTAAATACTTGCTTTCGAATAGAGAGGTAATACTGCAGGTTGTTTTTGTCTATCGGGTGAGCTAGTTTGGCACCCAATTGTACTCGAGGATATACTGCATAATAATAAAGCCTCAGAATTGCTGCATCATTTTTCCCACATTGGGTTTTCTGGGGACAAGTTGTCCAAAATTAACAATGTCACTTGTGTGTTTGTTTTCTTTCAACTGTTGATCTGTAGATGGTTGAGACTGTATTGTGTTTATTTTGTTATTTATATGTTTTAAGTAACTTGTTCATAATTAACAAGTAGAAGAAATAAGCCAGAAGAATACAGATTAAATTTCTAATGGATAGACCTAGATATTTCAACATGGTATTAGAGCGTGGTTGCAGAACATATGAGAGTTGAAGGCATCAACTGAAGTAGAGCATTTGCAGCAGAATCAACTATCTTGAGTGACAGAAGCTGATCCTTGCAGAAAGCGACAAAAGAAGGGTTGATGCAGAGGGACTGCATCATCAATATGGGCCAGTGAGAGGCTAGCGCAGAGGCTGAGGAGGGCAGAAAGAGGCTCATGTAGAGCCACATAGAGACCAGGAGGGTTGAAGCAGTTGACTGAGGGAGAATTTTTTCTAGTGTCGGGATTGCGCAGAGCCTAGGGGCTCAGTCCTTTAGTTGTTGGGGCATAGGAAGCTGTGGGAAGTTTGCAGGAGTGAAGATAGTGGGGTACTATGGGTAGAATAGTACCTAATAGGGAAAAACCAAGGTAGAGGGAGTCGCTACTGAGGCATATTTCTAGCCAAGGAATTTGGATCAACATTGTAGGTGCACAAAAGATCAGAGAGGTGCAACTTGATGAATGGCAGAAGGATTTCCAGGAGGGGAATCGATACTCAAAGGAAGTCTAGAGAGGACTTCCAGAGGGAAGTAGAGAGACTCAGGGGAGTCAAAAATAAGAGCAAGAGATAGTCATGAATGGACCGAGGGATCATGAAAATTTGGAAAAAGCATCCAAATTTGTCATCTGGAAGGCCAGGATCCTGTATGTTCTGTGTGCCATGAGTGCTCATGTACCTCTAGAGAAGAGGTAGGGAGACATCGAGTTGTATTCAGGAGGGCTACCAGTGATGAGGGGAAGGATCCTTAAGGTATCCAACCTCTTGGATTATACGTTGCTACGAGAAACCTAAAGAGGGAGTAGCACGACTAGCAGATGTTGATAGAAACAAATGCAGATGAAATAGCAAAGAGTGCTACAATGCATGAGTACCCTAGAAACATGAGGCTAGTAGGTTGTATCAGTGCAAGAGGCACAAAGAGTGTTGTAACAGTGCAAGATGGAATTAAGATGTTTGTAGTGGTATGAGATGCAAGGAGTTGTTTCAGCAGCATAAAGGTCGTGAAGGGAGCACTTGATAGCGGCAGAGGGAGATTCAACATCAGGAGTGTTTGTAGCCTGACAGGTATGTCAGTAATTGGGTGGATTAGTTACTTACTTCTTAGTAATTGAATTGCAATGCAGTATCAGTTGGTAGTAGCACAATGCAACATGATGAGAGGGGGTTGCAGTGGAGTTGCAGTGTTGGGAGAAAGGACCAGCAACATCATGGATGCAGAGGGAGCTTCTGTACGGATGTAGTAGTGGTAGTGGCAGGGCCATGGGAAGTAGTATAGGATGTAGTAGCATAGAGGATGTTGGGTAGGGAGGCCTAACATCATCATAGGTACCAATTCCATATAATCAGAGTAATGCTCAGTGAGGAGTATTACTAGAGCACAGTCCTCGCTAAGAGGGAGTGTTAATTTGGGGTAACATCAGATGTGCTCTAGCCATGAAAATTTGTGGAGAGGCTAAAGCACACAAGATCTCCAATAACAAGAAATGGTTTGGCCATATTGTACCCAGTTTGGAAGATATTAAAATAATTAATATTTTTAATGGAGTTCCTAAGTCTAAACTTAGGAAAAGTAAAATATTAATGGGCATTAATATAAAACTGGGTTAGAAGGTTCCAAAATTCACGGATCAAGCCAAATATAATCTTACCATTAATTAGAGATGTAATCTCAGTCGTTGAAGGACCAAAAGCAAAAGTATAGGAAGAGGCTTGAGGGTTAGTTGGAGAATACACCAGAGTGGTTAATAATTCGATTTACTAGAGCGGGGTTGCTAAGTAAAGTCGAATCTGTGATCAATAGTGAGGGGAAGTGAGTACTAGACAGAGAGGCAGAGATAGTGCCAAGAGACCAGCAAAATGGCAGAGAGGCAGACGCAGAAGCCAGAGCAGGACACACAGAGCCCAATAGAAACATCTCAGAGGCTAGAGGGCCCATGTCATCCATGCAAAGGGTAGTAGGAGTGACACAGAGGGTTCTAGATGCTGTGCAGTGCCTCAGAGGGTAGACACAGAGGGTTTTGAGGCTGATACAGAGGCCAGGAGGGCTAACACTATGCTTCTGTGTTGCTGGAGAGGGTTTCGTGGGGCATGTTTTCTGAGTACCTACTTCTGAATAGAGAGGGATTACTGCTAGTTGTTTCTCTCTGTTGGGTGAGCCAGTTTGGCACCCAGTTGTACTCAAGGATATACTGCATAGTAATAAACCCTCATAATTGATGCAATGGTTTGCTTGCATTAGGTTTTTCTGGGGATGAGTTGTCCAAAAATAACGGTGTCACTTGTGTGTTTGTTTTCTTTCAGCTGTTGATATGTAGACGCTTGAGACTATACTGTGTTTATTTCATTATTTATATGTTTTAAATAACTTGTTCATAATTAACAAGTAGAAGAAATAAACCAGAAGAATACAAATTAAATTTCTAACAGATAGACTTATAAATTTCAATAGTCATCAGCCTCGAGAGATCATGTTGATGATGAACTATCAACTTGTGATAGTAAGGTCTGTGGGAAGAAGGAGAAAGTCAAGTTTTCCTATAGGTTATGTGAGGGGAATAATCTTATTCATCTTTGTCGTTATATCGATGAAGCCTCAAAAGTGTTGGAAAACCTTACAACTTCTCAGCCATTACTTCCAGTTGGTTACCAAAAGATTTCTCCCAATCCTCCACTAATTGATGAAGTTAATGACCAAACTCCATCTTTAGTCAGTCCCACCTTCTTTGAACATGGCTCCTATGAGTCATTGTTTGACCAATCATTGGGTGAGAAAGTGGATAACTCAACTTCGTCTTTAGTCAATCCCACTCTATCTAAATGTGAATCTCCTAAGTTCATTCCTAACCAACCATTGGTTGAGAAAGTGGTTGACTCGATTCCACCTTTAGTTGATTGTACATCTCTGATAGAGAGTGATTCCAGTGCCACTTAGATTCTTCTAGTTTCTTCAGATTGTACTGAATAAGGGGAAATTTATCCCATTCCTATAGGCCCCCCTTTGAGTAATCTAGTTGTTTCCTTTGATTGGAATAATTTGACAGGACCTCATCTCCCTTCTTGCCTACCCTTCCAAATCATAGTGGGGGTTTGTAATAGGAAAATACCTCACAATGTTTTTGATGAGGGATATTTTTCTAGGATTATGTCCTCGACTGCTTGGAAAACTTTTGTCTTCCCCTCCACTTGTGTCTTCCACTTTAGATCTATTTTCTTTTAATAGAAGAACCAATCAAATCTTATGGATATTTCCTTAGTTTCCTATTACCTTGGTTGGAAAAAATCTATGTATTAATGTTATGGTCATCATGGGCCCCTTGGAATTCAATTTTCCCTTGGGATGAGACTATGTTTTTCTATGAACATTTTTGTGTCCACTCTCTTTCGAGTGATATGCTTCCCACATGATGGGAGGATTGTGACTTTCAATCAATTTTCTTTTGTTAGTCCTGATTTGATTTCCAATCATTCTACTTCCCTAAACATTTCAAATATCCAAGTGGTATCTCCCCACCCACATGTTGATTATGTGGCAACCTATCCCATGTCCTTACCTATTATTAAAGAGGAGCCTCTTATTGTTTGATCAACTTCTTTTGACCTAGATCTAGTAGGAGATATGGTGAGTCATTTACTGGGGGTATTAGAGACTAATATTTATTTTGGATCCCTTGATATGTATGCTTTCTAGAGCATTGTTCTCTCATCTGATGATAACCTATTAGAAAATATGGTCTCTTACAGGCCCTGACCAAAGAATAAGGAACCATAGAAAAGTTCTTCTTCTTATGTCAAGATTATCAAAAAATGAAACAAGGTCACAGAGAAAAGTTCCTTTTCTTGTGTCAAGCTCATTAAAAAATGAAACAAGGTTCCCGTGAGCATAGTTGTTTACCTGTGTCAAGATCATTAAAAAATGAAAAAATCCCCCTCCAAGTCGAGTCTTTAACTTAATCTCATGAATAATCCTTTATTCCATCCACCTATTAGTAGCCAGTAGTCTACTTAGGTGAATGAAATGAAGTTTCGGGGGCATGTGCCTCGAATCACATTTTTATGTTGAGGGCATGAAAACCCCTCTCAAGCATAGCTTTTCCTTTGTTTCAAACTTGTGTAAAAATGAAACCCCTCTCAAGCATAGTTTTTCCTTTATTTCAAGATTGTATAAAAATGAAACCTATTCTAGTGATTGCCACTTTTATTAGCTTGTTTTTGTAAGATGATCCTTGGTTTTTCATTCCATAGTCACCATCTTCTTGTTCGATCATTCACTCTCACTTGTTTGTTTTACCCTTTCCTAAGTAACCACTACGATGAGTGGTATTATTATCCAACCTCTTGACCTCTACATGTTTTAAGAAGTTCCACCATGATCAAAACTAGTTGCTATCCTTTATACCACTCATTCCTCCATGAGGAGTCCTATTTTAGCTCTTTTAAGACTCCCTAAACATGAAATATTACCGAGAAGTAGTCTTTTTAAAGTCATTAAAGTAAATGAAAATATGTTTTCCCAGTATAAGTTTAACCCTTTTTCGGACCGGGATAGACTATTTACGAAAAAGGAATACTTCAGTCGACCATGACTAAAATGTTCTCCTAAGTATAATTTTTTGTCGTTTTAGACTCAAAAGACTAAACTCATGAAAAGGAACCTTTGGAGTTTTTTTTCTCCTATTTTTCAAACTATCTAAACATTAAAAATAAGTCGACTTACACCTTCGTTGGACTCAAAAACACCAAACAATGTAGGACTTGTCAAGTATGATGAGACTGAACCACTCCTTCTCAGGGTTCATTAAAAATACTCAGAAAGATTCATCTGAAGGATGAACTTATAGATTAAGCATATGTTATCCTCCTCAAGCTTGTCAAAAATAAAGAGGTGCTGAGCATAATTGGTTGGGGAAATTGGGAAAACAAGATACTTAACCTATTAATGGCAGTGAGTCACTCTTGAACATGACACTCTTTCACTTAATCTCCATGAATCTTGGGTTGGGAATTCTACTTGCCTCTTTCGTTAACCACACCATATCAAAAGCCTCCATAATCAGTTTTGGGTCAATGTTGCCAACTCCATACACTGTTGCCGATATGTTCAAGAGAAGTCCTCTAGTTGACATTTGCTACAACGCTCTGAATAATTTTTTCATGTTTTTCATTCAAAAAACAAATCTACATCAACATGCTTCTATCTCAAATATTCATACCCATTTTGTGTCATTGATGGGGGACACATCAAGGCCCTCCTGTGATGGATCACTTCCTATCGAAATCAGCTCATTATCCAGGAAGTTGAATTAGAAACTCCCTTTGATACCTTGGAGCTTCCATACATTGATGGAAAGTTTCCTCTCTCTTGGTAATGAGTCTTCATCATTGGCCTTCGACCGAAAAATTCTGTGTGGTGTTCAACTTAAAATCATTCATTCACACCACATAGATTTTACTATAATACCTTGAGATCCGTTCTCATTATTGGTGGGTTCTCCCACATATGTTAATGGGTTACATCATTGGTTAATAATCATATGGTGTTTACCACGTTTGACTCCAACTCATTTATTCACATGGTTAGACTCGTACTATCGAGTGATGAGGTAGAGGACCCCAGATCTGGTTCCATTCATCTAGGCTGTGATTCGGGATTAATACAAGATTACAAAGTATGATGACTATGATCATCCAAATAGTCATCTAAGCATGATTCTACTTTTTGTCTTTAGTGGACAAGAATTATTGATCATTTCACATGTAATATTGGCTTATATGTTGAGCATGGGTATGCTTCCCTCAATAATGATATCATGATGATAATATATATTTTAGTAGATGATGATCTCGACCAATTTATTCTTGATCCGGACTTGTCACAAGGTAAAGAAATTCACTCCTCAACTATTTATTATGACTTTGTAGTTTAGGGGTAAATTTGTTACATGCCATTTTGTCACATTAGCCCCAAAGGCCTGAAAATCGGATCATTCAACATCCTTGAACACTTTTTCATAATCCCTTTACAAAGCCCTAAGCATCGTTTCTCCAAAAAGAATGAGTTTATAGGTCTATCTACTTAAAAACTATGTTTTTAGGCCAATCATACCCTGTATTCCTATCCACCTATGTTGGGTGCAAGTTGCATACCTGAACACCAATGTTGATCAACGTAGGTTGCTCCATTCTGCAAGTGTGCTGATTCTAAAATTTCGGGAAAATAAAAAAATGTTTTCGAATATTCTCCTTCCAAAATATTCTAAGGTGGTTTTAACCATTTACCATGGATAGAGATCTCAAATTCATATCTTATCCTATCTTGAATACCTTATCTCTTAACCCTTGCGTTTATCCTCCCTCATAAGTGGATCTTAAGCCTAGATTGGTAAATCCTAAACTACCATGTTCACCCTATAATTTATTGCCTCCCATAGAGTTTGGGTTGGCTTTTGGAGATTGCTAGTGCCATCATACTATTGCCTTAATCTTAAGGAATCCATCCATTTATGCATTAGGGTTGAGTGTGAAGGTTTTCTTTGTGGCAAGGAAGGAAAAGACAATTTTGGAAGACATATACAAAGTTAGCTTCCCTATATGGTTGTAACTCTCGCCTTTATTTATTAATACAAAAAGCACTCTATTTTCCTATACTTGTGTCATCTTGATGCTTATGTATTTCAATGCTATGTTGACTCATTTAATAGAGATATTGTTGTGGATATTGTATTTCCTTTGCTTGTTTTAGTCATTGTTGCAGGTTCCATTTATACTGCATGGAGTTGGGATTGGAGCTTACAAGCAAGGAGGAGAAGAAGGATTACTACATATTCCTGGTAGTTCTCTTTTATATATTCTAATATATCTAAGGAGAATATAGATATTTTTGTCCTCTGTTGTTCTAGATCACACCACTAGATCCAGGGAATTTAATTTTGTTCGCAAAAGTGAATTTTTTTGTATAAAAACTTGTACAAGCCATAATTTGGAAATAATGACATGGAACATCTTGATGATGTGGCATCGCAATATGATCTCCTTACTTTTTTGACTTTGACCTCTTCATGATATATCCTTGCTTGTTCTTCACTTTCAGCCTTTAAAGGGTCTAGGTGAATGCTGAAACTTTCCAAGTTAGCTTCTTTGTCTCAATCCAAGGTTCCTTTGTGTTCTTCATGATGGTTCTTCCTTTGCTCCTTCTTCAGAAGTACTCTCTTGTAGCCTCTCCTTGATGGAATATTGTAAGAATTACCTTGTCATGTTGTGATGATGATACTTGCAGATGGTGACCACTCATGGCAAGCTAACATTAGTCCAAAAACCACCTACTCTATCTCTTCTTACTCGTGCAAGATGTTGATTGAGATGAGACAAAATGCAAGGGTTTTGAGAGAACAAGCCTAGGAATTATGCAGTTGAGGGCTGTAAGGAATCAGGGATGCCTCACTACTAACTAGAATTACACAATATGCAATACAAGAGGGCATGAAAAGTATTCTTACATAGTGAGGGAGTCCAAGAGGCAACGTACTAAGCTTGTTGACATATGGTGTATAGTGAGGAATGCCCAAGAATGAAGAGACAAGGATTCTATAGTTGGGAATCACAAATACTAAGGGGAGGCATCACTATCCACTAAAACTATGCAATGCATAGTAGAGAGCAAGATAAGATAAAGTATTACACATTGAGAGTTTCACTCAACAAGACTAGTCACTATAACTACGCAATGCAAAGTGATTGAGAGATAGGCTCAGTGAATTGCATAGTTGAGGACTTCAATGAAACATAGATGATCCCTTGATCACTGGAATTGTACAATGCATAGTAGGAGGCTCACCCAATTAAGGGAACTACATAGCTGGGCAAGTTAGAGAGACAAGGAGGCAGGGTTAATCACTCGAACTACACAATGCACAACGAATGAAGGGAAGGCTTACGAAACTACATAGTTGGGAAATTTAGTGGCACAAAGAGGCTTGACTTCCCACTACAACTGCACAATGCATAATCCAAGGCAAGAGAGAACAACAATTGTGCAGTTAACAAGGTCAACAAGCTAAATTGATGACTTAGGTTTGAAGGTTGCTCAATGTGCTGATGGAGGGGAAATGTCCTTTAGGATTGCATAATGTGAAATTTCAAGAGATAGGAGATGATTCAGTGTGGCTTGGGAATGTGAAATGCATAATTCTAGGAGAGAGAAAGATTCACCAAAGGTTGAGCAAGTCATAAAGACAGTGAAAGCTCCAAAATGGCTAAGTGTGGGATAAATAAGACGAGAGAAGAAGATGTGAAATCAAATACTGAAATGGTGATCTCACATATAGACAGAAAAAACACACATTGAGAGGATACCTAGAATCAAAATCCATATGCATACCTTGAAACGACAACAAAGCAACACCTATTTCTACGTGTGACAGTTGAAACGTCACATTGCGGCACTTAGAATACAAGTTATGACCGAAGTGTTGACTACAACAAAAAAATGTGATAAGTTGTGGGAGAGTGTATAACACATATTCTTATGATATATATGATCAAATAATACAGAATAATACACTAGAGAAACCTCTAATGGTGTGCTAAAATGCAACACATCCAAGAGTGAAAATAATCAAAAGTGACATCTACAACAGCAAGAAAACATGAAAACGACACTTGCAAAAACTAAAGAAAGTGAAAGTGACAAATGCTAGAGTGAAGAAAATTTGAAAATGACACTTGTTAAAGTGAAGAAAATCAAAAATGATAGTCACAGAAGTGAAAGTGACACTTGCAAAAACAAAGGTGTGTGAAAGCAAAAATTGAGAAAACTCACTGGAATAGTAGTTCAATTGCAAATCGAAGTGAGATGGAGATTGTCAATGGAGAGTGAACATTGAATGCCAACATAGGCTTCATAGTGCACTGTCTTTGTAGACTGCATAGTTAATTTCAATAGTGATTGCGAAAGCCATACTTTCAAGAGCTGTGCAATACCTATCTAAGCTTACATAGAAAGAAGTGTATTTATGAATTCATCACAAACTGAGCATGTATGAGAAAGTAACTTTAACACTTAAAATACGAGAAGAAGAATTAAATTTTTTAAAAACACTAGCCAACCATGAAGTGATTATGATTCACATGGAACAATAGATCGTAAGATCCGAAGTATGCTCCAAAATTCAAGTGTAGGAAAATTTTTAGAGGTTATTTTTCGCAGCGATAACACAAATATAGGTTTGTGGCCATTTATGCACCTCATTAGTTCTATGTTTCTCTCAACCCTTTATACACCTTTCTCTAGCTAACATTTCCTAACATTGTGTATCCTCTTGTTTTCTTTGTGCGCCCCCCCTGCCCCCTCGTACATGTTTATTATCTTAGCAGGCTCTCTTGGTTGATTTGATCAAGGTATAAAAGCCCATCTTAAGTTTTTGAATGTCGTGGGTCAATGGGATTTATCTGTAGTGGTTATATTTGCAAGGTTAGATTCCAAGATGGAATTTTCATTAAGTTTGGAGAAAATCCTCGACTTCACCCAGTTTAAATCTTAAGTGATTGAGAGTCCATTGCTTACAGATGCTAAGTATCTGCAAAAGAATTATGGGTCTGGTTTCTAGAGACAGGTCTAATTTCTTATGTGGGGCTTCTTTTTGTTTCTCCTGGTTAGACCTTCATTGGTAGATGGATACTCTAATGTGCTCTAGATCTCCAAGATATGGGAGAGTTTTTGTAACTTGATATGGAGGTGGAGGTATAAAAAGCCTATAAGGACTCTTGGTTTTTATAGTGGTGGCACTCGAGGAATTCTCAAGAAGAGGAAACTTGGAAATTTTAGCTCATTCTCAATCGGTTTTAAAGGATATTGATGGGTGATCAATCTATTTATGGGTTCTTGGTTATGATTCTATTGTATCATTTAAATATATTCTAGAATATTGTTTGGGGATCCTTTCCTCTTAACAGTGCCGTAAATATGATAGGAAATCACTAAATGACTCTCCTGGTTGTTAGAATATGTTTCAAGATTATATAATCTATTTAGTGATACATATGCGATAAGGAGTTGTAGGGTCCATGGCACCATCTACTTTCAAATTGGTTTCTTTCAAGGATGCAACTAGATCCAATGCTCCGTCTTCATCTAATCATCCTCTAGTTACGCCTAGCCTATATATTTTTGAGAAGATGGACAAAATTATAACCTTAAAGGCCAAGCATTTAGAGGTAAATGAGTTAGTTTTATCCCCTAAATAGAGTGACTTGTAGGTGTGATGTTTTTTGGCCTTGGTTGAATAATTTACAACAATGTAATCATTCTAATTGAACAAAGCATTTTTTATATTTGTCGTGTTCTAAAGGGTATTTTATAGTTTCCCACACCTTTGTTGATTATAAAAAATATTATATTCTTCCTCATAGTATGATTGATGAGATGTTTAGAGTGCATGGGTTAAATCCTTGTGAAGTTTTCTTTTCACAAAATGACAACCCACAATGTAGGTAGAATTCAAAGAATCTAGGACTTTATTTCATCAGATATTGATTATAGTGAAACCAAAGGCACTGTACCATACTTCCATTGCAAACAAAGGAGGGACTCAAGCTATTATTGAGTCCATCCATAGACCATGGTGCATTAGGAGATATTTTATGGCCTGATTTTGCAATTTTTTTTTGGGAAAATTTTTAAATGAGATGGACCAATACTATAAGGCCTAATACTAGAGGTTTTCAGAGTGTGGATGAATAATTTTATTTTTTATTTTTTATTTCAAGAACTCACCACCTATATTTTCTGTCATGCGGAAAGAGTTATTTTTGCGGACAAACCTAACCTCCCTAGGAGTCTAAGACTCTCTAGTGACAAACAAACCAAACAAGAGAAATCCTTCTCTAAACATACATCATTATATGAGAACCAAGTGTTTTCCGATCTTACCTTAGGTCCAACGCTTGTTGTAGCAGTCCAGCCTTGCTGATCCAGATGAGTTCCTCCTTCACTTTAAGACCTGCATACACTAACAAAGCAAACGATTACATAACACCTGAATATTCATCATAAAACAAAGCATATTCATCACAAAGACCAAGGAGTACATGAAATAATTCATTAACAACAAATCATTGAGAAGAATGGACTTATTTGTATTAAGGAAACAAAAAAGGAACCATTACAACCTGAGCCTTGGTGTTGTGCAAGCTCCTCCCAGGGTCCAGCAAGAGATTTCTCTACTTTGACAAGCTCACCCACTCCCAATATGGCAACAAGGAAGGATGATGATCTCTCCTCACAAGTCAACAAATGGAAGTCTTAATTCCAGCAGCATTTACCCTATAGAATGTTCAGCTTTCAACCTTCACTCCTTTGGCCCAATGCCTGTATTTATAGTATTCTAGAAGAGGTTATTCAGTTCCAACATCAATGGGATACTCCCTCTTTTGGATGGGGTAGCTCCTCTCTTGATGGGATAAGCTCCTCTATCATAGGGGTGCATGAACCATCTGGAGGCGCTCAATACACGTCAAGAACTCTTCTAGAAGGCTCTAGAAGTGACCACAAGTAACTTTTTAAAGATGAAACTTGCGCCTTTTGACTTTTACAGGGGTACGCACCCTAGCTTTAGTATACAGAGCGTATTACTACGCAGGTCTAATGTATATGGAGTGCGTACACGCAGGAAAAGTAGAGAGAATCTGCGTACCCAGAGATAAACATGTTTTTAAGTGACTTTCTCTCTCTTTGAGGTTTTGACATGAAGAGCAGAGGTATGGGGCTTGACAAAGAGGACAATGTGGCTATTGATGAGGCCACATACTGAAAATAGTCAGGGTGACAAAATTCAGTGTAACAGAGATTGCCCCCTAAAGTACGAAGCCTGTAATAGATAAGGGTGTTAAGTTATATAAGAAGGGTGAAGTGCTTTATCATTCCGAGGATCATCTTGTGGATAGCCCGGTTGGAACCTGCAATTTTCAACACAAAATACATGTAAAATATCATATCATACTGAGGTAGGCATTCCCATACTCAGATCAAAAACTTTAACTATTGGACTAACTATTCTGGTACCAGAATGATTTCATAATACATCATAATCATAGACTCTTGTAGACACAGTATGGGCGCAGCCATCTATTTATGATTGCTCTACAACATAATGAATACAAAACTCCTCGCAGCCTGGATGGTGGAAACTAGATCCAGGGTCTTCATCTCTACTTCCCGAATTGGTACGATTCTAGCCATATGAATAAATGAGTCGATGTCGAACATGGTAGAAACCACTTGATTACCAGTCAATGATGTAAACTGTTAACAAGCGTGAGAGAGACCACCAGTAATGTCAATGGTTCTCAAAGTACCCAGCACAATCCATGAGATGTGAATGAATGAGTCGGTGTCGAACATTTCATGGAATCCTCCGATCGCAAGTCAATGATGAAAACTGACGTCGAAGGCGAGAAACCTGCCATTGATGCATGCAGACCTCAAGGTACTGACGATTTCTAAGTCAATTTTCTAGATAATGTGCTGATGTCGATAGAAAGCGACCCGTCGCAGGCAAGCCCACAACACGAAATCATAGTTCAAGTTGAAGAAATGTTGCTGCAAGGACTGACTCAATGA
>APFE031645098.1:0-20991 GCA_000404065.3 Pinus taeda
TTGTGAAAAAGTTTGCTGAAAGAGAAAAAGCCTTTGGAAAGAAGACAGTCCCTGAATCTTCTGAAGAGACTGTATGCCTCGCTAATAAAGAAAAATATCCTGCTCAAGAGTCTACAAGAGGAAGAGGTGGACGAAGAGGAATATACTTCAGAGGCAGGGGGGGCAGACATCCTCAAGGAGAAAAGGCAGATTTACATTGTATTCGCTGCAAAAGAAATGGATCACATGATTCCTCTACATGCAAGCTACCATGGGACAAAATTGAGCAGAGAAGAAACCAACATAAAGGTAAAACTGATGATACAGACAAAGGTAAAGCACCTGAATCCGCTCACTATGTTGAGGCACAATGTAACATTGGAGTAAATGAAGATTTGTTTAATACTTCACTTGCTTCCTGGAAAAATGATTGGCTGCTTGATTTAGGAGCAACCTGTCACATGACTCATAGAAAAGACTTTTTTGAAGATTTCACTGACAATGTTGATGGAGTAGTTTACTTTGCAGATCAGTCAAAAATCAAGCCATCAGGGCTTGGCACAATCAGGCTTAAACTGCCTGGTCTCCTAGACTTTCTTCTTGATCATGTTTTATATCTCCCACAGCTAAAGAGAAACTTGTTGTCCTTGGTCCACATCCGCCAGCAAGGTCACTCCATTCATATGTTTGATGGCAAGCTTGAGGTGAGAAAATCATCTGATCACTCACTTGTCATGAGGGGAACAGAAGAAGAAAGACTTCTCAAACTGCAAGGAACATCTGCTCATAAACAACATTTCTCATATATTACTCATCATGAAGAAGTTACACTTCCATCAAGTTTATTTTGGCATGCTAGATTTGGACATTTAAACTATGACAGTCTCCGTTTATTGAAGAAAAATGGTGTTGCTGGTTTGCCTACAATTACTAGAAAACTTAAGCAATGTGATGCTTGCATTCTAGGAAAGCATAGTAAACAGTCATTTCATGACTCACATTCAAGAGCACATAGGAAGCTTGAAGTTATTCATTCAGATTTATGTGGTCCAATGCCTGTTCCTTCTGCAAATGGAAATAAATATATCATGACATTTATTGATGACTACACCAGAATGTGTTGGGTTTATTTATTGAAGAACAAATCTGATGCTTTCCTAACATTCAAGAATTTTCATAAAAGGATTGAAAATGATGCACAATCTCATATTGGGTCTATATGCACTGATAATGGAAAAGAATATACATCAAATGAATTTGAACAATATCTTCACCAACATGGGATTAAACATCAAACAACTGTGCCTTATAATCCCCAACAGAATGGTGTAGATGAAAGAATGAATAGAACAATCTTGAATATGGTACGATCCATGCTTTTTTTCAAAAATGTAAAGATAATTTTTTGGGCTGATGCTGTTCTATGTGCTGCATATATAAAGAATAGATGTCCATCTAGTGCTATAAGAAACAAGACTCCTTATGAATTGTGGTATGGACATGTTCCTTCGGTAAAACATCTCAGGATTTCTGGTTCCACCTGTTATGCTTTGATACCAAAGGTACATAGAACCAAACTTGGTGCTAGAAGTCGTAAGTGTATTTTCTTGGGGTATTCAAATACCTCCAAAGCATACCGCCTCTATGATGAAGAAAATAAAAAGTTTGTTATATCTAGAGATGTAATTTTTCTTGAATCATCCAAATCTGACAATGTTGTTGAGCGGTAACTTGATCGCTTGGATAGATTCGCAAAAATGAAATCATTTCAAGAATTTGAAAATCAGATTCCACATCTTGAAGGGGGGATTCCTATACTAGATCAACATGTGGAATCTTCTTCTGAAGAATACTCTCCCCCGACTGAAACTCCAACGACGGATGATGCTTTAAGTGATGTAATTGATAGAATTGGGAGACTCAATCTTGATTCACTCCCAACTCAATCAAAAGAG
This sequence comes from Pinus taeda, assembly GCA_000404065.3. Classification (NCBI taxonomy): domain Eukaryota; kingdom Viridiplantae; phylum Streptophyta; class Pinopsida; order Pinales; family Pinaceae; genus Pinus; species Pinus taeda. Next base: position 1,935 of record APFE031645098.1, read on the forward strand.
CAGCCTGGACCATCTCCAAAAGGTCCCCCAAAGTGGCTAACAAAGACACTTGAAAGTGTTGATCCTGATGAAATTGGAAAAACAGGAACCAGAAATGCAAACCGACAAAATGGAGGTGATGTAGATGACTCTAATTCACCAGTTGATATGGATGTTTCTTATGATTGTGAATTGAACTTGTCTACAGATTTTGAACCAACTTCCTTTAAAGAAGCTACTTCTCATGATGAATGGAAAGAAGCAATGCGAAAGGAGTATGATGCCCTCATAAAGAACGGCACTTGGAAGTTGGTTTATCCTCCATTTGGAACCAAACCAATTGGCTGCAAGTGGGTCTACAAGAACAAGTACAAAGTTGATGGCTCACTTGACAAGCACAAAGCTAGGCTTGTGGCAAAAGGTTTTTCATAGAAGGAAGGGGTCGATTATGAGGAAATTTTTTCCCCCACAGCAAAATGGGCCACCATCCGGACACTATTTGCACTAGCAGCTCAGAACGGTTGGAAAGTCCATCAAATGGATGTACAAACTGCCTTCTTGAATGGAGATCTAAAAGAGAATGTTTTTATGTCCCAGCCTGAAGGATTTGCTATGAAAGGACATGAACATAAAGTATGCAAACTTGTGAAGTCCTTGTATGGCCTCAAACAAGCACCACGAGCCTGGTATGAAAAGCTAACTGTGTATCTTCTGAAACTCAACTTCAATCATTTTGATCTTGATGATGCAACTTTATTTGTCAAGAAAGTTGGCAAAACAGTTTTATATCTTGTGGTATATGTAGATGATCTTTTAATGACATGGAACAATGAAAGTTATATTGCATCCATAAAGAAATAATTAGGAAAAAGTTTTGAAATGACTGATTTGGGCTATGTTCATTACTATCTTGGCATTGAAGTAACCCAACTTCCAAAATCCATATTTCTTTCTCAAAAGAAATACATTGGAGATTTGTTAAATAGATTTGGCATGATAGAGTGCAATCCTCTTTCTACTCCAATGGAACAAAACTTAAAGCTCACATCTATTGAAGGAAAGGAATTTGAGGATGCAACAAAGTATAGACAGCTTGTAGGAAGTCTCATCTATCTCACTACTACTAGACCAGACATTTCATTTGCTGTTGGAATCCTCTCCAGGTTTATGCAAAAGCCTTGTGAGGGACATTGGTCTGCTGCAAAAAGAGTTCTAAGGTACTTGAAGGGAACTCAAGACCTTGGAATCAAGTATACACGGGTGGACGACTTCAGCTTGATTGGATACTCTGATTCAGACTTCGATGGAGACAAAGAAACTGGAGTATCTACTTCAGGATATGCTATGAGTCTTGGATCAGGAGCTGTCTCTTGGAGATCACGCAAACAATCAGTTCCAGCAGATTCCACAACAGAAGCAGAATACGTGGCAGCAGCTGAAGCAACGAAAGAAATTGTGTGGCTCAGGAAAATTCTTGAAGATTTGCAGGTAAAACAAGTACAATCAACTCCACTCATGATTGACAACACCTCTGCAATAAAGTTGGCCAAGAACCCAAAGTTCCATGATCGTACAAAGCACATCAATACTAAATATCATCTGATCAGACATCATGTTGAGGCCAAAACAATCCATCTCCATCTTTGTTCCACAAATGAACAAATTGCAGACATCTTCACCAAAGCGCTTGGAAGAGAAAAGCTTTAAAGATTTAGAACGATGCTTGGACTCACCAACATCCCTTCAGATTAAGGGGGGGAATGTTGACACCTAATCCTTAGTGATTGGGGGAATTGAATGTGAACAGTCATCAAGAAGATGAACTGAACGATCACATTCATGTATATAATAGGTAGCTGGCTAATTGAATAAACGAATCAGTTTTGTGGAGTTACTCCTGGCCTGACAGTATCAAACAACTGGTTTACAACACTTGGACCTACATGACCATAAAATAAACAAATAAAATAAAAATATAATAACTAATAAGTTTTATTATAACTCTTACATGTTAAATGGTTGAGGAGGGAGAAGGAGAGGCTCTGTAGTGAAGTCGTGAAGGGAGTGAACATCATCGAGGTAAAGAATCATGAAAAGGGATATCTATTGAAATACTAATCTCAAGGAATCAAGATATCCAATATGTAGTAAGTCCTTTAAGAAACTATTAAAAGAATGCAAACTAGAAATAGATAAGCATAGAACAGATAACAAATAGCTATTGAGGATGTAGGGAGAGTAATATAAAATGTAATAGGAGCAATAGACGATGAATGCAGCAATGTTAAAAAGGTCTAATAATAAAAAAAATTAAAAATAATGGGTAGAACTATAATATTAAGGAAATGATTCCAAAGTAACAAAAGGAAGATTTGAAAATAAATAATCCACCTAATCTAGGAAACTAATTGTCAAATGAAGCTGACATAATAAATGTGACCACTAAATCATTAGACAATAGTGAACAAAATGAACAAACACTTTGAGAAAAAATAAAAATATATAAGAACTATAAAGGGAATTTAAGAAATTGATGCCATCAATTTTTGAAAGAGATTCTAAAGAGAAAAAACGCATAGTTGAGTAATATAGGAAAATATTTTTATCTTTATCAATATTATAACAACCCAAAAGCTAGGCTTCCTACATACCAATTAAATGGTGAATCCAATATTTGGTGGGAGAATACCAAAATTTCTAATGTTATTAATAAAAAGGAAACAACATGGAAACTTTTTAAGGAGGTAAGTTGAGAAACAATATTTACATGAAAGATACATTGATAATAGAGCCAAGGAGTTTCATGATTTGAAGCTAGGAAGTATGAATATAGATGCCATTAGCAATTTAGTCACAAGACAGAACAATGCAAACCATGGTCTACTAAAAAAAATGAGATATCATATTTCAAAGGAAAGGGATTGGAATACCCACAATTTATGATATGGATTTGATCATTATAAATTTTTTCTCCATCTCGATTCTTTTAGAATGAAAAAAATTAGAAGAATCAACTCGCAGGATGCTTTTTACTCGTAGGACCCAGTTTTTCAAATTGGGGTCTAAAACATTATTAGAGAATTTTGAGTCATTAAATTACAATTTTTGAAGGGAAAAACTTTGTCTCTTTAGAATCACACATTGTTTTCATATTATACACACAAATTACTTTCTAATGGTGAATGGATTGTGCCAATCAGAGCTTGTATGTGAAAGTTATGTGACTCAAAATTCAACCTTTCTAATTTCACCATGATAATTTAAGAGCATGCTATGTAATCCCCCTTATTCATGAAAAATTGACTAGACACATTATTACAATGAATTAGAGTCTGGAAAAGTATATATTGTAACTCTTGTTAATAGATGAGGTAGTCAAACCTAACCACTAATAGGCTATCGGGTTGTAATTATAACCGGGTGACTCCAAAGAAAAGGGGTTCCATTATTTAGAGTGCATTTGTTCCATGGATGCAAAAAAATAGCCAAGAGGGATAGGAGATAGAGAACACGGAGATGATTTCTGCAGTATAGTAGCTCATTGACCACAAGCCATAATTCTTTGTACTCACAACCATTTCCTTCTTAGAGAAGGTGAATTGGGGAGCCTCACCTTCAAACTAGGTTTTCCTCTCAACAAGGTTTCTTAGGTCTTATCTTGTAACAAATATGCATGTTTCATATCTCCCTTTGTTAATATTTTTTTTGTTTGCAAATCATTTGTCTCGATATAGTACTTTTCTTTATCTTATGTTACATATTTTTTATCACCTCTAATAGTTTCTTTCTATCTTGACAAAATTGTCATTAACATTATCATCTCAAATAAAAATGCAATTATTTTTGTATTACAAACTACATATATAGTTCTTTATATCTCCTTCTCTCTTTCTCTCTCCTTCCCTCTTTCTTTCCTCCTCTCTCACTCACTCTCTTTCCATATTTCCCTTGTCACTCCCTCTCTCTCTCCACCTTTCTCCGTCTATGTTTTTCTTCTTCACTCCCTCTCTCCCCCTCAAATTCCATCTCTCTCCCCTTCCCTCTTTTGAGTCTTCTCTTCCTTCCTCTCCCTCCCTTTCTCTCCCACATCCCTCTCTCTCCCCATCACTCGCTCTTTCCCTCTTCCCTCCAACTCTTTCATTATATCCCTAAAAAAATGGCCAATGCTCAAAACTACAAATGTCACACTAACGGCAATTCATAATTTCAAATTATTTTCAAAATTTTCCAAAACACCATTGAATCAATATGAGAATTCCCCTGGTCTAACCAAAAAATAAGAAATCAAATATTTTGACAAGAAAGAAAAATACTTTAATCGTCAAACATAAAATACGAAATGGTACAAATCCTCAGATGTAGTCGATAAAACAACTGAAGACTTTAAATCTTGACATCAAAGCAAAATACTTTAACCATCAAATACAAAATACTAAATGCAATGTGAGAAATTATCGAAGTCCTCAAATGTAGTAGACATAAATAGTTAAAACGTTAAATTTTAATGGAAACAACGTAAATTCTTCCTAATTAAAGCTTAAATTTCACAGTTCAAAATTACTAGAATTCAAACTCGACCGAAAGTAAATTTTCAAATTTAAGATAATTTTAATTTCAACAGCAAGCTCATTAAACAACCTCAAACTTTAACAGACATTTACTCTGAAACTCAATTTCTCACTCTGTTCGAACAACATCTATCATGTGTGGCAAATTTGACATTATGGATCTTCTGAAAGAAAATCAAACAAACTAACGTAAAAGGAAAATATTATCTAGAAAAGTTCCCTCTACATTATTTTGTCAAAAGAAACCATAATGAATTCCATATCCCTCAAAAATTCATTGCAGAAAGCCAATAAAATATTCCTGCGTACAAGGTTTTTCATATTGCAACTAATTTTGTGCAACCCGCCAACATTTTTATTCATGCAATTCATTTAGCTTATCTAATGTGATAGACTTGCCATAATATGAGAATCAAATGAGAAGAAATGTTTTAAGAGAAGACATATTTCTTAAATTTTGGTGATTTAACATTATGGTAAGCTAATAAAAACAAGTTTGAGTTTATCCAGTAAAATTTGTCAGCCTCTCAAAAACCTAATGTATTTTATTCTGGGCATAACCGAGACGTCATAAATAAATATGGAGTTTATGTCACAAGTCGCCTAAAACGCAGGATTCAAATGAGAAACATCCAAAAGCCTCAATGTTTACTATGATTCATCAGATCAATACCTATAATTCCACAAACAAAACCTTCCCCAAATCATTTCATTGTGAAGTATGCTTAAAAAGATTTAACTCTATAACAAAACACAAGGCGTGAATTCCTATAGTTAGATATGCTCAACTAAATATGACCTTTCCAAATCATTCATTCATTAGGTGTATCTTTGCACCTTTATGGGCAATGTCTAGTTAACACCCATTATTAATACAATTGTAGCGAATTTTGTGTTACGTATATAGCTCTAACCAAGAATTCCAATGTCTGAAACATTGAAAATTAAAAATTGGCTTCTCATATCATTATATATATGAAGAGGATATCAAGCACATACCTAGCATAAACGATAAAAGCTTTGAATCCACTAGAGATTAATATTGAATGGGATAGATTTAAGAGTAATAATGATTAATCAATACATAATCAGTATTGAACGGAATGCAGAATTAGAGTTGCTTGTCCTCCTCTCTCTTGGCCGGGCTTTGGTTTCGGGTCAGGTTTTTTTTCATTTCTCTTTTGGTTCCTTTTTATGAGAAGTTCCTCTGAATTTTCTACTTCACTGGACTTCTAGAGGAATCCTTCTGTTCTTTGCCCCTCAGCATTATCTCTGTATTGAAAGCGATTCTGGATTATCCCTAATTTTGGCTATTCTATACTGATGAGCAATTCTCTTATTTCTCTAATTTTTCAGTTCTTCTAACTTACATTTGCAGACTAAGAGAAGCATTTTGGTGTGTATAGAAACTATGCACTATAAAAATTAGATAAATCATTCATATTTATATTTTGCAAAAAGTTATTATCAATTAACTTAACTTAAATAATTAAAAATATAAATTATATTTTAACAATTAATAAATATATTATTGTTTCAATTATTACTCATCACACTTTTTTTATAAACAATTTAATTTGTAGTTGTGTGACATAAAAATAAAATGTAGAAAAGTCACATGGATTGTTAGAGGTATAGTCTAAGTGTCATTCACTTCGTAAATAGATATGATGGTTTTTCTTTAAAAAGGAATATTACTTTGTGATACCATATTGCTATTCACTTTACTAAATAAAAGTGAGAAAAATAAGTTATTGCTAAAATAAATGTTTTTCTTTAATTTTTTAAAATTTAAATCATAATGGTTTGATATTTTTTTCATTAAATTTTGTAGAATTGAATTTTGGAGATTTATAGATCATTTTCGTTTGATTTTTCAAATCTAAAAGGAGATCTACCTTTAACATGAAATGTTTAAGAGCATACGAGTGATAAGGTCAATACACATATGTGATGCAAGATAACAGGTGGGAAAGGTGGGGTATAGAAATCCTAGGAATCAAAGAAAACGATTCTGAGAAAACTAACTCAAAAAGAAAGAAAATAAGAATAATAATTGATTTTTTTTCTAAGACTATTCTATTATTCACATAAAAGGTATATAGTTACATCATGACTATCGTAAGAAACAGCTACCCAGAAGGAAAGGCAGTTTGAAACTGAAAATTGTCCAAGACAGAGAGATTGAACAAGACTGAGAGTTTGGACTAGACAGAAAGTTTGTAGTCGCACGCAGGTGATCCTTACAAGCATAGACAGAGAGGTTGCAGTCCCATCTTAGCCTTTCTGCTCTTACATGCAATTCCAAAAAAACATGCGAATTGAACCTTGACATAACAACTATTACAAAACTTTTCAACTATAGCAAAAATCCCTCTATACTAGGCCGCATAACCTGAAATAGAGCCGTCGAGCATGAATTAGGCGTTTGGGGGCTCCTCCACGATTCTGCACCATCCCATGTCAAATAGGTCCTGAGCTTGAACATCATCATTCAGATTCGAACCCGGGGCAACTTGAACATCATCATTCACATTCAAACCCGTGGCAGTAGGCTCCAACACCGCATCATTGACATTACTCACATTCGAACCTAGGGCGGTTGGCTCCAGCACCGTGTCATTGACATTACTCGCTGGGATCACCATCGCTCGTGGAGAGCCCAGATTCAACACAGTGCTGAGCTTAGGTCCTCCTGAGGAGAGCTGGTCTCTCCCCCTTCCTGTGCTTCTTCGAAAAAGAGCATCGAGACATGAGCATTGATCCTGGGATAGTTCAAAGTGTTGTTAAACGTGAAGATTGTAGATTTGAAAGAGGGCGAGGATGAGGAGACTGGAGAATTGGGCTCAAGGAGTTGACTAGGCCTCAGAATGCGTCATCTCCTGTGAGAAATGAAGTCACTGGAGGGAGGGAAGGATGAAGGGCTAGAGGGCGCCCTCCGAGAGGTGCCTCTTCGGCTAATCATCCTTTGGCAGAGCCGAGGCATGACAACAGTAGCAGCCCCTTTATGGATACCAGGTCGAACAACTAGAGAAGCAGGGCGCAGGCCAGCCAAGCATACAAACTGACGAGAATCCAAAGAAGCAGAGAGCGTCCAGGAAACTGACTGAGGTGGCTTCTCTGGAGTAATAGAGCATGAGCCTAGCATCATTACCTCCACCCAACATAACATAAACGACACTAGAACAAACCCATGGTGGAGGCTGGTATTATTACCCCGTCCCCTGCCTCGAGACTCGTCCACCATAACTATGGCATTCATGAGAGCCGAGAGTCCGAACATATTAGAGAGTTTGGAGGTAAATGCTAATTCAGGATCGCCTGCAATAATTCCTTTAAACTCATCAATGCCCACATATCGATGGTCATTCGTCACCTGGTTCATAACTTCGCTGTACAGGGTTGGCAAGTGGCCGCCATTCTCTCACCACCCCCGTCCCATCAGCATTACGACCATACTAAGCACCCGCATCCGGGAGGGAAGCATCTCTTTTGACCAAAATTTTGCATCCTCGTTCTTGATCATGGTTCAGAATTATGTCTAAAGATCCTGTTCTTAGATTCTACTTATTCTCCACTCCTACATTGGCCATAAGGTCAACAACCTTGTTGCCTACTCTCTTAACATGATTGAAGATGATGGCCCTATTTTTGAGAAGCACTTGTTCTATGGCCTCCAATCTTGCTTCGAGTCTCCAACTATTAGCAATTTTCCTTGCATGAGATCCATTTAGGAGATGCTTGGCCATGTTGATAAGGATTAAGGAATCACCTTCAATCTCTAGGGGATGGAAGTTGTGCTTCCATGAGAGGAGAATACCTTGCCAGAGTCCCTCCAACTCAGCCGAGTTGTTGGTATCCCAGCCTATATTTCCATAGGAAACAAGGAGGGGAAGGCCTTCATGATTTCTGAATATTCCGTCGAATCCTGCTTCTCCAGGGTTACCCTTTGAGGCTCCATCAAAGTTGAGCTTGAAAGCCTGCTTTGGTGTGAGGTCCAAGAGTCCTTTTTGATGTTGTTGCTCTTTTTGGGGGCTTTCTTGTGATTTCCCTGTGGGAGTTGCATGTTCCAATTTACCCAAATGGCCTTTTCATTAGCGAGGGTGGGAAAGTCATCCTGCACCCAGGTGCGAAGTTCCAGTGTCTCTTTGATATTGAAACCGAAGTTGCCCCAGATGATCTCTATCGGAGTACTTTGATCTTTGAATATGTGCTTATTCCTTTCTTTCCAAATGATCCAAAGGAGGAGCCCATGAATCATTCTCCATAAATGGTTGAGAATTTCAATTTTGTAGGGATTCTTTTGCCAATTGCGTATGGAGTTGGTGATGTCGTCCGACACTCTACATTTTCTTTAGCATCTAAAGCTTGCCTTCTCCGACAAATGACTGGCTAGAGTACAGGAATCCAAAAGGTGCTGGAGTGTTTCCTCCTGAGAATTGCAATTGACACAGATTGAGGGGCCATGATAATTTATAATCCTGAGTTTGTCCCATGTAAGAATTTTCTGATGCCCGACCAACCAGAGGAAGATAGAGACTTTGGGCCATGTGCCTGGGACCCAGATTTTTCCCGAAATGGGATCGAGGGGCAAAGGGTTGGAGCATATATTTTTGTGAGCGTTTGCGGTGGAGAAGGTTCCTTTGGGCGTGTATCCCCATCTAAGTATGTCCTTGTCCTCGGAGTATCTTATGCTTCGTTGTTGGAGTTCTCTTTCCAGATCCCTCTTAGATTGGTTATCCGCGTTCCTGGTTATCCTGTCACTTTGCTTCCATTGTCTGTAACCTTGATCTATCTCCTGAGTCCAATGTTGCCAGACCTCTTACTGAAGCTGCTCCTCCCCGAGGTGGTTTGGATTTTGGTTCAGAATTCTCTTAAGCTTTGGCAATTGGTTCCAGGCATCCGTCCAAAACCGAGTTGTTGTACCATTTCTTACTTCCCAGAATCTATGATTCTAAATCAACAAGAATTGTTGTTTGGCAGCATTCCATATGAGTGATCGTTTTGCCATGGGAGTGAATCTGATGAGCTCCTCCTGTGGCCTGTGATTGGCATACTTGGCAGTCCATATGGCTACCCAGGGCTTGCTGGGGAAAGAGATCCATTGCCACCAGATTTTTGCACACATGATGGCATTGCTATGGCTTGGATCCCTCAGTCCAATGCCTCCTTTTTCTTTGGGCATGCAGGCTGTAGTCCATTTTACCAAGGCCCATTTGTGATTTGTGCCTGTAGTTCCCCAGAGAAAGTTACGTTGTAGATCCTTTATTATTTTGATAACCCACTTTGGCACTGCAAGGATTGAGAACAAATAAAGCATCACTACCTGTAGCATAGCTTTGATAAGCACCACACGACTAGCAATATTCAGCGTTCTGTGCGTCCATAAATTGAGGCGAGATTCAAGCTTCTCGAGGAGTATGCACCAGGAGGCGTGCTTGATGGCCGAGTCAATAAGGGAGGCACCCAGATATTTGGAGGGAAGAGAGTCTATGGAGAAACCGAAGATACGAGCTATGGCATGTTGAATGATAGGAGGAGTGTGGAAGAAAAAGATCTGCGATTTAGCCTTGTTGATGCTAGTTCCTGGGGCCTAAGAGAAGTAATTCAAAAAGGATTTGAACATAGAGGCTTCCTGAATAGATGGATAACCGAAAAGCATGTTGTCATCAACAAACTGCTGATGTGTTATTGCTAGGGAGCTGTGAATGGATATACCTTTGAGCTTGTGGGTGATGAGGGCATGTTTGATGTGGCGGCCCAGGCCTTCCGCCATTAACACAAAGAGGAAAGGGGATAGAAGGTTGCCCTGCCTAATGCCTCTAGAGGGATTGAAAGGACGGGAAGGGATTCCATTTACAAGAATAGAGAAGAAGGATGTGGAGATAAGACTCATGATCCATCGAACCCACATAGGAGAAAATCAAAAGCATTTAACATTTTTTGAATATATGTCCAACTGAGCTTGTCAAAAGCTTTCGAAAGGTCAAGCTTGAGAATCATACCTACCTGTTTAGAGTGCTTGAGGGAGTGTATGATTTCATGCATTAAGATGATACCATCCAGGATCTGTCTTCCTTCCACATAACCTGATTGTTCCGGCTAGATGAGCAGGGGCAATAGCGGCTTTAACCTGTTGGCTTTAACTTTAGAGATCACTTTGTAAATAAAATTGCATAGTGTGATTGGGAAGAATTTATCGAGAGTATTGGTTATCTCCTCTTTTGGGATGAGCGCAAGGAAAGTTGAGTTGAGAGAGGGAAAAAGCCAGTGAAGAATACGTGACGCCTCCACCTCTTGCCAGACCTCTTCTTTAATCAGCTCCCAGAAGGAGTGGAAGAAGGTGGTAGCGAAGCCATCTGGGCCAGGGGCTTTGCCTTCCTTTAGCTGGTGCATAGCTGCATCCACCTCTTGAGGCAAGATAGGGCAAAGAAGGGGCTCATTATGTTCTTCTGTGATGATTTTCGACACATTTTCAGTGATTTCTTCTATAGCAGGTCGTCTATCTATGAGGGGCTCTTGATGAACTTGCCTGAAGTGTCTTAGGAACTCCTGCTCAATCTCATCATTTGTTTCACTCTTTCCCCTCCTTGCTTCTAAATGAAATAAATAGTGTTGTGCATTCTTCTTTGAACTGTGGTTCGATGGAAGAATTTTGTGTTCCTTTCTCCCTCTTTCAGCCATCTAATCTTGGATTTCTGCTTCCATAATATTTCCTCCTGCTTTCTCCTCTCCTGCAGTTGATTGTGAATGCACTGTTCCTGTTCCAAGGTCCTTTCACTGTGACCCCTTGTAATAATTTGTTGCTGGAGGTCTTTCATTTCCTTATTTAGGTCCTGTTGCAACTAAAAAATATTTCCAAATGTCTCTTGATTCCAACGCTTTATTTGAGATTTGAAATGTTTGAGCTTCTATTGAAATTGAAACATTTTAGGCCCCTCTGGCAGAAGGAAGGTATTCCAGGTAGACCTGATGAATTCTTTGAATGCGGGGTGGGTGAGCCAAAACCCTTCAAATTGAAAAGGTCATCTAGTGGCATTGCCTGGTCTTTCCCACTAAAGGGAGATAGGCCAATGATCAGATCCTAAATAAGGGAGAATTGCAGCCGCAATGTTGCCTCCCAAGTGAACCGCGTTGTCAGATAGGAGGAATCTATCTAGTTTGGAAGTGATTTGATGCTTCCCAGTCCTACGATTGGTCCATGTGTGCGTGCCATTACAAAATTGCAAGTCAATTATAGAATTGTTTTGGATGAATTCTTTGAAAAGACCATTTTCCTGCTCCATTCTAGCTCTGCCTCCTAGCTTTTCCTCTAGCTTGGTCATCATATTGAAGTCTTCACCAACGTTCCATAGAGGATGAATTCTATTGAGGTTTAGAGCTTCAATCGTATTTAGTAATGATATTTTGTTACCAGCTTCCTGTGGGAAGTAAACGTTGGTGAGATGACCATCGATGTTAGTGCCTATAATGTGAAAGGTGGCCTAAATGATGTGGTGAGATGCATGAAAGTATAAAAATGTTATTGCTTGGGTATTTCAGGCAACGGCTAGCCCACTTGAGGCACCTGAAGCATCCACTGCAACCAAGTTACTGCCTAGCCATGCTCTGGAGAGAATGTTTCCAAGAGTGCTACTATTACACTTCGCTTCTTGAAGAAAGCAAATCTGTGGATGTTCCTACTTTATCATGTTTCTTATTAATCTCATTTTCCCTGGGCTATTGAGCCCTCTTACATTCCATGAAGTAAGCTTCATGATTCACTACTAGTGCTGGGCTTGTAGTACTTTTTCAACTTAGCATACGTGCCTGAGTCAACCAGGATTTTCCCTATTGCAATTGTTCGTTGGAGATCCGTTCTTCTTCCATGCTTTTTTGAGTCTTTTGGGAGGAGGTTGTCATCCCAATGAATACCTGGATGAATTCCCAGCTGTTGTTTCTGATACGCCCTTGAGATAATGGCTTCTAGTGTGCTAAGCTGATGCTCTGTAATCTTGTCATAGTCGTTCTTTTTGCAGGCTAGTTCAAGCTCAAGAATGTTAAGTCCTCCCAAATCAATACTCTCTGGTTTTTCGTCCATTTGTTGTACCTGAATATTTTCTTTTGGGAGTGTAGCTAAGCTCAGGGGTTGTTCGTCTAGGCCGTCAACTTCCATGCCATTTGCTTTTTGGTCTAAACCCTTCCGATCCACCTTAGGACTTCCATTAATAGCTTTGGGGGGATGAGCAGCGGGAGACGAACTAGAAGGAGGCGGGATTGCAGATGATGAAATAGGCGTAGGGTTGGGCATTATGTTCAAGGGCTGATCTTCTGAGGTTTTGGCAAGAATCTCAAAGCTATTGCTCGTAGACAGGAAGGAGGAAACGTTCTGTTGGGGATTTTTCCCTGTAGAAGACTTTTTGTGTGATTTTTTGCAGCTAGGTACTTTGGTGAATCCATCTTGGGCTGGCAAGTCCGAGGGATCGGAGGTGTGAGCTTTGGCATTTAACGGGTAGTCCTGGAAGAGATGACCATGAGCATGGCATTTACGATAGCAAAATGGTACATGTTCATAATCCAAGGGTTGAGTCCATTCATAGTCATCATGGAAGAGACTTACTGAGTTGCACAGGGCCTTGTCCATGCGCATGAAGATGCAGATGCGGGCGTAGGATGTATATCTACGTAGCTTCGTCTCTTCTGCCGCTTTAATGTATTCCCCCAGCCCATTGCCAATGTCCTTGAGCAGACCTTCATCCCAATATTCTTCCAGAAGCGAGTACATTCTGATCCACACGGGTGTCTAGCTGAGGTCTTCCTTATCCGGGTTGAATCTTGCTACCCATTCCCTTAAATACAATCCTGTTGAGTTGAAAAAATAGGGACCCTCGTCCAAGATTCTATACTTGTCTTCTAGGCATAAGAAGATCATAGTAAAGAACCCTTTCGGTCCTAACTGCAGGGTGACATGACTTTTGGGTTTCCACATGGCCGAGATCCATCCATGCAGGGCTTTTTCTGTCAGCTAGAATCCGATGAATTTTCTAATGAGTGCATGTTATGTCATATACTGGATTCGCTCATTGATCTTCTGACTGGGCAGTTCTATCCTTGGCCTTTCAGCTGCTATAGGTTTGCATGTCTTCGAGATTACCTTAGGCGTTTCGTCTTGCTCATCTTTTCCTTCTGGTATCTCATTGCTATTGTCTGACCTGTTGGTGGTTGCATTTGTTTTATCCTGTTGAGGGGACTTTCTTTTCTCCTCCTCTTCTCGCACCGACCCAAAATTTGACAGCCGAGTTTGTTCTGGAGGCAGCCGATTGGAGGTGGGGGAGGGCTTTGCGCCCCCCCCCCGGGGGGATCCATTTCCACCCTGGTAAAACCAATGAGGTGCTATTGATCCCAAGAGGTCATCTAATCTGTGGTGGTAGAAAAAATTTTGTCTGCGCCGTTTCAGAGTTTCGACTGAACCCTAGTTGCAGAGCCTTCCGTCCCAGCCATAATTGATTTTTATAGTAATAGTAATACTTAATTGTATAATTGTAATGAATAATATATGAATATAATAGAGATGATAGTATTACTCATAATAAAATTAGATAATTAATATAAAATAAGAAATGAGTAGCAAGACAATATAATATTATCTTCAAGTAATTAGGTGATTAATAGTATTAACATATTAGATATAATAATAATAGTAATAAAAGTAAATAAATAACAGAATAATATTGTGTAATGTGTGTGATATGGCAAAATTTTTGGATGGTGACACCATCCATCATCAGGGACCACAGACTCACCATCCAAAACTTTGGACATATCACACATATTACACAAGTTATTCCAAAAATATCTAAAAATATGATTAACTATGAAAGTCTCCAATAACTAATAAAATGGGTTAAAATTATATCATCATAATGATAAAATTAGAAAATGTACAAAAAGCATATTGTAGTTAAAAATATAAACTGCAGTGCACCTTCAAATTTACACATTATTTTTTTGGCTCATATTTGATCAAATGATAACATGTTATCATTATTAAACAAGCATTCTACTTCTGAGTTTATATACACTCAATTTATGTGTGAATGTTTCTAAATACTTTCCATAAATAAAATGGTATAAAAGCATTCTTGAATGAAGATTCATTCTCTTTTGATTTTTGAAGAAAAATAATTCTCTCTATATATAAAGGGATGAGATGAGATTTCACTATGTGTTCCACAACATTTAAACAACTTCTGACTCTCTATAATATCCCATCACATTGTGGTATGGCTTCCTTTTGAGAATAAAATAATGTATTGGGACATTATTAAGACGTTGCACCATTTCAACCTAGCCCTACTCAAACTCAAGACTTTTTTAATGTTAATCATACCTATAGCTCATATTAACCTCTATCCTTCACATAATATGACATGTGGACCTCTTTATTATAGCTCACAACCTCCGCTATATGTTTTAGACCCTTTTTCCTGAGTCACTAATTGTGATGATAGTGTGTGGGTTCAGTTTCTATGTGTCAAGCATTAGAAACATGGTTATGATCCATCCATGTAACTGACATAATAAATGTGACCACTAAATCATTAGACAATAGTGAACAAAATGAACAAAGACTTTGAGAAAAAGGAACAATGTAGAAGAACTACAAGGGGAATTTCAGAAATTGATGCCATCGATTTTTGAAGGAGATTCTAAAGAGAAAAAAACTCATGGTTGAGTAATATAGGAAAATATTTTCATCTTTACCAATATTCTAACAACCCAAAACCTAGGCTTACTACATACCAATTAAATGGTGAATCCAATATTTGGTGGGAGAATACCAAAATTTCTAATGTAATTAATAAAAAGGAAACAACATGGAAACATTTTAAGAAGGTATTTGAGAAACAATATTTACGTGAAAGATACATTAATAATAAAGCCAAGGATTTTCATGATTTGAAACTGTGAAGTATGAATATAGATGTCATCACCACCAAATTTTTAAGGTTGTTGATGTATGTACCCTACCTTTGCCGAGCAAAGGAATAGGTGAAGAGCTAACTCTAATTCTTACACTCCTTATAATAGAATCAAATTGAATTTTACAACCAAAAAAGAATGGATGAAGTTATGGGAAAATAAAAATTTGTGTCATTAGCAATTTAATCACAAGATAGAACAATGCAAACCATGGTCTACTAAGAAAAAAGAGATATCATATTTCAAAGGAAAGGGATTGGAATACCCATAATATACATATGGATTTGATCATTATAAATCTTTTCTCCATCTCGATGCTTTCAAAATGAAAAAAATAGAAGAATCAACTCGCAGGACCCTTTTTACTCATAGGATCCAATTTGTCAAATTAGGGTATAAAACATTATCGGATAATTTTGAGGCATTAAATTACATTTTCTTAAGGGAAAAGCTTTGTCTCTTTAGCATCACACATTGTTTTCCAATTGTAGACACAAAGACTTTTCTAACAGTGAACAAATTGAATCAATCAGAGTTCGTATGTGAAAGTTATGCCACTAAGACTTTGACCTTCCTACTTTCACCACAATAATTTAAGAGCATTCTATATAATCCCCCCTTATTCTTGAAAAATGGAATAGCAATATTATTAAAATAAACTAGAGTCTAGAAAAGTATATATTCTAGTTGTCATTAATAGATGAGGTAGTCAAACCTAGCCAATAAGAAGCTATCAGGTTGTAGTATAACCGAGTGACTCAGAAGAAAAAGGGTTCCATTATTTAGAGTGCATTTGTTCCATGGATGCACAAAATTAGCCAAGAGGGATAGGAGATATAAAACATAGATATGATTTGTGCACTATAGTATCCCATTGACCATAAGCCATAATTCTTTGTACTCAAAACCATTTTCTTATTAGAGAAGGAGAATTGGGGAGCCTCACCTTCCAACTAGGTTTTCCTTTCAACAAGGTTTCTTAGGTCTTATCTTGTGTCAAATATGTTCATGTGTCACATCTCCCTTTGTTACTAATTTTTTTTTTGCAAATTGTCTGTCTTGATATAGTACTTTTCTTTCTCTTATGTTACGTATTTTTTCTCACCTCTAATAGTTTATTTATATCGAGACAAAATTGTCATTAACATTATAATCTCAAATAAAAATGCAAGTTTTTTTATATTAAAAACTACATATATACTTCTTTATCTCTCCTTCTCTCTTTCTCTCTCCTTCTCTCTCTCTTTCCTACTCTCTCCCTCACTCTATTTCCATATTTTCCTTGTCAATCCCCCTCTCTCTCCACCTTTCTCCTTCTACTTCGTTCTTCTTTCCTCCCTCTCTCTCCCCCTCAAACTCCATCTCTCTCACCTTCTCTCTTTTGAGTCTTCTCTTCCTTCCTCTCCCTCCGTTTCTCTCCCACATCCCTCTATCTCTCCCCCCATCACTTACTCTCTCCCTCTTCCCTCCAACTCTTTCATTATCTCAATACCTATCTCCTTATCACTCTCCCCTCCTTTTCTGTGTCTTCCTCTCTCTCTCTTCCCCTTCTCTTCATTAGAAAATCAAAAGGCATAAAATATTTTCTTACTTTGATAAAAACTTGTGATAATTTTTAATTATATTGTCCTCTTATGTCCTATTTTCATCAAGCAACTATTAAACCATAAAGAACATGAAGATCATAACAATAATAGAACATAGTATGTAGGATCTCAACTAGGGAAAACTCCTCTCGTAGGGGAAGACCAAATTAGAATTCTGTTCTTCTTGATCTGAATTTGAAACTACTTGAAAATGGATTGCAAGGTATTCAATTCAATAGTAAACATGTTTAAAACATTCCCATGTCTTGCAGTAAAGAAACAAATCAAATTTTCAGCTGTTCATGATCCATTCAAGCATAGCAGAATTATTTCCTTTTACTGTTTAACACATCAAAAAGAATTTGTTCTGCAAAATAAATCAACCACAGATGCAAAAGAAGTTGATGAAGCAGTTTACCCCTCCTGGGCTACGTTTGCTGGGCCTAAGGCTCCCAAATGGGTCAGTCCTCGTTTTAATTAAATGCTCAATTACAGCTGAATAGAAGTCTCTACAGTTGAAATAGACTGTAAAATCGGATTCAAAACACATGAATCCTTAAGGATTGACTACTGGTTCATCTCCAATGGATACGTGTAACCTGAAACAGTTCTCTCAATATTGGGCCCTCGTGGCTCCTAGAACTTTCACGGCTCCAAAACCTGTGAAAATGACCTCTGATGGCTGAAATACCTATGCCAATGGCTTTAGAACGTCCAAAATACCCAAAATAAGAAAACAATTCGTCCAAAACCGCCTTTCCTAGCCAAAGTTATGGCCATTTAATGAAAACTGCCAGTTTCCCCAAAAAGGACTCCAGCTAACTTTAGTGGACCTCCGCCAATTATGACGAGACCACCAAATTTGGCGCTCCGCCAAAAAATCCGCCAACTGAAACTTAAATACCCACCAAATCCGCATGTGACCACGTTGGTTGGCTCGGCGGTTATCCTTGGAATTCACGCTGATTGTTCGGTTATGGCCCTCGGTTCTTGGGCACGGTCGTATGGTATGGGGGCTGGCCCCCAAAATTTTCCTACCCATGCAAAATTCAAACCTTAAGTATTAAAATTTTTGTTAACTCTTCAACGGATATGGTTGCGGCCTAATGGTAAGCCGTCGGAGTTGTTGGAGATAGGTCAGGGGTTCGAATCCAACCCCACCAATTTTAATATGCGCTCCCCAATACTTGAGATGACATCATCCTGGGCCACGTGGCGGCCTCTGGGCTTGCCACATGGCAGCTTCTAATTGGCCCGTTTCAAAGGAATATTCCATGGAATATTCCATGGAATATTATTTTTTTAATTTTTTTTTAAAATTCAAAAATTAAGGGTCATTAAGCGATTGTGTTTTTGCCATAACTTTCACATATGGCGACCATTTTTTGAACCATTTGCGGTGCTGGAATCGGGAGAATGAGCTCTATCCAGTTCTTTAAGTTTGAGCCAATTTTGAGCACTTTCAATTTTGAGCATTTTTCGACACTTGGGTCATGAGCCCTTGATCATGCCTCCCCATTGGGAAGCTTTTGGACCCCAAAAGCCTTCAACTGCCTGTTAAAGAGGTTAGGGTACAGTGCCCTCACTCTTTCCACCTCCATCCACTATGCCTTCTTCGGTTTGCTGCCTTTGAGACCAACTCGAACATAATCTACATTGCCCCTCCTTGAAGTGCGTGTCTTTTTGTCAAGGATTGTATCTTCTTTCAGCTTATCTAAATATTTTGGTGAGAAATATTCTATAGATGGTAGCTGAACAACGCTTTCATGATCAGCGATCAAAGGAGGTTCATACAAAAGTAAGTTCTCCACATTAACAACAGAATACATTTGCATGTAGGAAGGCAAATCTAATTGAAAAGCATTATTTCCAACCTTCTTGAGGATTTTGAATGGACCATAATGAATAGGCTTTAGCTTTTTACCTTCTCCTTGCATCCTTTCCTTACCAATGTACAACCAT
>APFE031645103.1:0-16150 GCA_000404065.3 Pinus taeda
TTTCATAATAGGTTCATAAATGTAGAAGAGGTATCACACATTATATATACAATTTATATTTTTTCCTTTCTTTTAATACACAATAATCTATGATAAGTATTACTTTCTTGATCAAGTTAGAAAGTGGTAATTAATTAGTTTTCACTTTAATTAATCTAGTTTGGCAAGATGTTAGGATTCACGAACCTAAGTGTAGGAGTTGAAATTGTGAAATCAAAGTTCCAAGAATAAAAGGAAACAAGGTTGCGAAAACAAAAGTGAATGAAAGTAAACATGAAAGAATCCAAACTACCCCAATGTAACTCAAGGAAATATACTATGTTGCAAGAAAAATAATGTTATGTTATTGCTTCACAAAAGTGAAGAAATCCATTAAGAAAAACTAAAAAGGATGATCCGTGATACTAAGAGCAATGATGTTGCTATGACAAATTATTATTCAATTCCTCAGTGTTCATTTAACCATGCTACATTGACTAATTTAGGTTCTTGATAACCAACCTAAATGGAATCATAAAGAATAATGCAAAAATAGAGCTCTCGTGTTTGTTTGATAGGAAATTATTTACTCTACAAGAATACCTATAAGTCTATAGGAAACTCTATAAATGTCATAAGTGCGATAATTGATAAAGGAAAGATGAAATATGGTAGGTTAAGCTAATTATAACTTATGGAAAATATTCCCATCACTCAAAAAATAAGAAATGTTATCTTCAAGCATCTACAAGAACATTAAACTATATCAGTATCACAATATAACAATACAAAATTATAATAGCTTCACGAAACGTGTGGAAATAAGGTAAAAAAAGTATGAGAAGGGATCCAAGGTGTCTATGGGTGGGCCCTCTCCAAGGTTCTTCCAAACCTTAAATGAAATCAACCTAAAAATACACAAAAATATTTAACTTTTGATTAATAAAAAATTGTCATTACTTTAATGAAAATTCTAAATATTATAAATTTTTTGAGGAACAATATAATTCTTTCTCTGAAAAAAAACCTCCTTAACTCAATCATGTTTCCTTTCTTATAGAAAATGTGACAGAGAAACATGCTCAATAGCATGACTATTTTTCCCTAAAAGAATCCCTAGCATCATGGTAATTCTTCCATTATAAATTCTTGTGTAGCCACCATGTCATTAACTAATGATAGCTTTTATTTTTTAACAATCCTGTATATGCATATTATCAGCCAAGGGGATTGGTTCCCTATCTTCATGCTAGGATGTTGCGAGGCTATTAAAGGAGCTTGTTAGTCTTCACAAACATGTCCAAATTAGGATGCTAAGATTATAAAATGTCACACAAATCATTAGTATTGCTAGATATCTTCAATGCACACTTCAACACAAAGAATGACATGTAAAATAGAAAAATCCATAATAATTAATGTTAGAAATACATATACTCCTAAGTTGTAGAGGTTATAGAGGGGCATTCAGATGCTCAATTCAAGCACCCATCATATTCCCCTACTTAAATGTTTACCATTTCTGTGTAAGTCACCTTTTGAATCTTATTGATCCCTCAGTTGTTGCTCCCTTATCTCTTTAGCAACTTGTATCAAATTCCATGTTATATACATAATTAGTTCTTCTAAACAATAAAACATAGGTGCTATACCTACTTCCTTTCATTTTCTTGGTTCTTCTTCACAATTGTTGTGTTCTATAATCCTTAGAAGGAAAGACACGTTGAATCATAGTATAATCCATTGTATACCAATTATTTCACTTATCATCTTGTAGAATGGAGTCTTATCTAAGGCATGACATAAATTCTTGGATGTGTAGAGTTTCCTCAGTTTCAAGATATATTTTATAGCCTGCCATCTTCTCTTGCATGCATATATGGATTCATCACCTAGTAGTCTAGTCATGTCCTTAAAGTGCAGTATCACCTCCTTCTATTTATGCTTCCAAATTTGGAGTCCCACATGTTATTCCTCCATGAGAATGTTGTGGGTTGTAATAAATATTAGAGGGTTAGTTAACTCTTATCTTACCCATAGTGGTTTGGTCACCTCTTACCTAAATGTGTTATTCACCTCCTTATCCCTTATCTCCCCTTTCCTTAGTTAGGATGAAAAGGCTAGAAGTTGGACACCACCCACATGGGCATTTGGATCTAATGATGGTGAGATAGGAATCACCATATTATGCAAATATAATTCACATACGATTGCTTTCTTCTCCATGCAATATTTTTTCACTATCATAATGATGTCCTTGGGCGTATATAGTTGAAACCCTCCTTATTTTATTAAATAAGAAATATAGCCAAAATTTCTTTTGCATTCATTTTCCTTGTGGCAAAAGTTGTTATATTTGAAATACTCAATTTCATTCATCAGGGGGAAGGAGTTTCTAGACCTAGAATTGTGATAGTATTTAAATCTAAAATTTTTGTGTCTTTCAACTTTGACCTTTCTACAATTAATGGCTTTATGTCAAAAAATATGACATGAATAACGATGTCCATAGAACAACTCTCGGTACCTCAAAGTTGAAAATTGATGAGCTTGAGAAAATAAATTATACCTTAGTTGTCTTGTTGGATGATTTATATACATGTGTGGGGAAGTATTTGAATTTTAGCAGACTTTCCCAATTATTGAGTGCTTCTCTAAATTGTTTTCCATTTATCTTCATCGTATCTTCCTTGTAATTCCTCTTCATAGATTTAAACGCCTTCAAGTCTTGTGGAACTGATATTGGCCTTTCCTTTAAAAGTTTTCGTGTCTCATGTTATCCAAGACCTACCTTGTTTGTTGGAGATCTTTGACTGCTCATAATGTGTTATGTACCTATCATACTAATGTATCCCATAGATTACTTTTGTTATACCCCATAGAATCCCACTATTGTTATTTTTGTGCACTTACATTATTATTTTTTTGTAGTCCCTAATTATATATTGACCATTTATACTCGTATATATACCAAGTAGGTATCATCATTTGAGTCATCTAAGAGTTTCTCATTTAATTGATCTAAAATGAGATTGAAACTTTCCCCCTCAAAGTGGACTATTATCTAGTCATTCATCTATATTTTATTATTTTTCTACGTTCTTTTGATATTGATACATTACATTTGGTATCATATCTCTTGATTCTAGGGTTTTTCTCCTTCAAACGAGTCATTGTGGTGTTTTCACTCTAAATATCTCGTATGAAGCTTTAAACCATGAAATTTTTATCATGCGGAGGAAAAATATTGAGGAGCATGTGGTTAAATTATATGGTTCGCAGTCTTTCTACAACTGAAAATATTTATTCAAAGTTTTTTCCTTCTATTTTTTCATAACCCTTGTCGACCAATATTTCTTCGTTTCTTACAACTTGTCCTTCCTCATTTATCTTATTCTTGAACACAAGTTTCAAGCTGATAAAATTGTTATCATTAAGGTTTGGAACAAGCTCCCAAGTGCCATTACTCTCAATTTCTTTGAATTCTTCATTCATTTATTTCACCGAAAACTTGTCTTGACTATCCTAACACATATTTTTCCCCTCAATTTGTGGGAGTATGGAAATATTTCTATTCTTGATGAATTTCCTTCGATTTTTGACACTAATCCTTTGATCAACAATTATAGGACATTTTGAGTGTTTAATTTGTACTTACCTTGATGGGCTCTAGTTCCTTTGTGCAATATATTCTTCCTCATCATCTTCTTTAGCTTCCTCTTCTTCTTGACTGCATATCTAAGAGCAAAGTCCTCCGTATCATCTCACTTCTCATTTTCTTTTGACTTCAATGTATGAGGTAGTGTTTCATGAATTACAACATCAATCCAATAATCAACCCTTTTTTTCTTCTTGTTAAGCACTTTTAGTGTTTTCTCTTAACTAATAAAATATCCAAGGAATATACCCTCATATGCTCAAGAGTCAAAACTTCTAAGGTATTTATCGTTTATCTTGATATATCATGTACTCCCAAATACCTTGAAATGTTTTACAGATGTTAGTCATGCTTTCTGCGGTTCGGAAGGGATTTTTATTGTTGTTAGGCCTGAGCTATATTCTATTTTCTATGTAAAAAGTTACTTGAGATATTTTTCCCCAAAAGGTGTGTGTAACCTTCCCTTCATCAGTAATTTATCTGACCATCTCCTAAATGGTTTTCATTTTCCTTTCAACCACCCCATTTTGTTGTGGTGTTCTTTCTACTAAGTACTTACTCCTTATGCCATGTTTTTAAAATAAATATTAAAAATCTTTTGATATGAGTTCTCCTCCCCAATCAGATCTCAAGAATTTAATCCTAAGCTCCTTCTCGTTTTCAATGTAAGCCTTGAATATTTCAAACTTGTTCATGCCATCTAGATTTTCCATCTTCAAGTAGTCCTAGTAAAATCATCAATAAAAAAAAACGTTTCTTTGTCCTCTTTGGATATTTCTTCTTATGGGAACACATATATCAATGTGAACCAACTCCAAATGTTTAGAAGGTGAGAGATCCTCTATTTTGAACCATTTCCTTGTTTGTTTTCCAAATTGACAAGTGTTGCAAATTGGACTGTCAAGATTTAATAGTGTTGGTATGCCTCTTACTAACCTTAACTTACTAATATTGAATATATTATTTAAATTTACATGCCTCAAAATTATGATCCATAGCCATATTTGATGTGTTTATCTCTACTAGAAATTAACTCTATAACCATAAAATAGAGACACATTGTTTCGAGTCCTAATATCCATTATTTCCAACTTTCCATTTTCTATTTTTCATATGTCACAATCCTTAAACTGAAAAGTCACATAAAATCCATTGTCACACATTCGACTTACACTCAGTTGTTTTTTCTTGACACCATCCATGTATAAGGCATTATGTGGCTTGGTCTTTCCATCCATAATGACTATGCCCTTTCCATTAATTTTTATCTAGGGCATTATTTCTAAATGTTACATTGTCATTGATTTTCTCCTTTACAAATAACAAACTTGCTGTTGTATATAGTCTTATTCTATGAGCATCCACTACATACAATTTTCCTTTGTGACCGGGTGTAGATAAGATAAGTCCACACTCAGTTTCCTCAGTCTTCTATTTCCACTTCTTCATGTCTCTTAGAAGTAGCAACTATTTATAGATAGGTTGTTTAGAAGGACGTACAAACTTTCTTCTGCATTCATTTTCCTTGTGGCAATTTTTTTTACATTTGAAACACTCAATTTCATTTAGAGGGGGGAGGGATTTCTACTCCTAGAGAATGAACTTTTAGACCTAGAATTCATACAGTATCTAGATAATGGTTCTCTCTTTCAACTTTCACCTTTCTAATGGATTTATGTCCAAAAATATGAAATGCATAACATTGTCCATAGAACGACTTTAGGTATGTAAAAGATGAGAATTTATGATCTTTAGCATATTGATTATACCTTAGTTGTCTTGTTGGCGTATTTACATATATGAGTGGGTAAGTATTTGAAAATTTTGTAGATCTACTAAATTATTGAGTGCTAATTTGTCTTCCATTTTTCTTCATTGTCTCTTCCTTCAAATTCCTCGACATAACTTTGAATACATTTGATTATTGTGGACTTGATACTAGTGTTTTCTTTAAAAAAAAAAAATTGTCTCAAAAGTATCCAAGAACTTTTGTGCTAGAGATATTTGATTTCTCATAGTGTGTTAGGTCCATATAATTCTAGTGTATCCCTTATATTATTATTCTTTTACCCTATATAAAACCACTATTTTTAGTATTTATTATTAATTAATTGAAATTCATTTTTCATTGTATCTTTCCATTTCTATTTAAATATGTATTTGATTTCGTTCTTGCATAAATTTACAAGATTTACTTTGTAAAAAGTGTCCCTTTAAACTATCTCAAACAATAATGGAGAGATATATTATACTACATATTTCATTATATAACTTCTAAGGTTCAATATGTCGTAGAGTTTTTGTATCACATCAAACTATTGATGGCTTTTCTTGGTCGTGATCTTAATTTACCCTACTTTCTCCACAAGAGTTTAGCTGATGGATAAAAACTATCATTATGATAATAAGAACCCAGATAGGCCACTCTTCCACCATTTTATTACATGTATTTTAGTTAAATTTCATTTTCCCAATGTCATCAAATAGCGGGAAAGTTTTCCCATACAAAATGGTTTCCAAAAAAACCTACAGTCGGGACAACATGGTGTTGCACTGAATACTCCACTTAACCCTCCCTCTCCACTTTCAACTCAACCTGATTCTCATGACAATGAGGTGAATGTCGAACCATATATATTTATTATATTGTAACAAAAATGCATATTGTTCGTGCCCAAAACATAAATCATCATTCCCTTAAAGCACCACACAAACTTAATGTCATCCAATAGGGGGAAATTTTTTCCATACAAAATGGTTTTTAGAAAAACCTACAATCGAGTCAACATGGTGTTGCACCAAATACTTCACTTAACCCTGCCTCTCCAGTTTCGGCTCCACCTGATGCTCATGATGATGAGGTGAACGTCGAACCATATATATTTATTATACTATAAAAAAAATGCATATTGTTCGTGCCCAAAACATAAATCCTCATCCCCTTAAAGCACCACTTAAACTTAATGTCATCCAATAGCAGGAAAGTTTTCTTATACAAAATTGTTTTCAGAAAATCCTATGGTCGAGTCAACATGGTGTTGCACTGAATACTCCACTTAACCATCCCAGTCTAGTTTAGGCTCCAGCAGATGATCATGATGATGAGGTGAATGTCAAACCATATATATATATATATATTATATATATTTATATATTATATATATATATTATATATATATTATATATATATATATATAATATTTTATATTGTAATAAAAATGCATATTGTTTGTGCCCAAAACATAAATCATCATCGCCTTAAAGCACCACTCAAACATAATGTCATCCACTAGTGGGAAATGATTCCCATGCAAAATGGTTTTTAGAAAAACTTATAGTCGAGTCAACATGGTGTTGCACCCAATACTCCACTTAACCTTCCCTCTTGAGTTTCGGCTCCACCTGATGCTCATGATGATGAGGTGAATGTCGAACCATATATATTTAATATATTATAACCAAAATGCCTATTGTTTGCGCCCAAAATAAATCCATCATCCCTTAAAGCAACCACACAAAACTTATTCATCTTAATAGCAGGCAGTTTTCCCATATACGAAATGGCTTTGAGAAAACCCACGGTGAGTCAACAATGATGTTACACCGAAGACTCCATTTAACCCTTCGTATTTGTTTCTGCTCCCCATGATGCTTATGATGATGAGATAAATGTCGAACCATATATATTTATTATATTTTTAAAAAATGCATATTGTTGGGGCCCAAACCATAAATCATCATCCCCTTAAGGAAGCAAACAAACTTAAATGTTAACTTTTTAGAACTTTCTAGGTAAAAAACAAACTACATCGAAGTTTTGGCAGACGCATTTATTGCAAATCGCTGTGTTGCTTAACGTTTATTTAAGTATGTTAAGTAAAATAGAAAGCTACCTTGCTTTTACGTATTCTTTTGCATGTCGTGTGTTTGTAACACGTAAACTTTAGCCTGTGAAGATCGATCCAAGCTCATGTCTTTCCGCAGAAGAAGTGAGTGGAATACCATTCGGAAACATAAATATTTGGAGATATTAATGTTGTTGTGCCCAATTCATTTAGATTTCATAACATCAATTTTAAGATTCGAACTAATAAATTTCAAATTTCAAAAGAAGAGATTCCATTAGGACACAAACCATTTCAAATTCAAAGAAGAGATTCCATAGGCACACAAACCATTAACCGCACTAGAAACCTGTTATTAATACATATGTTCCATATGCTTGATTGATGCTCATTGCCAAACATTCATATTCCTCAGATCTTGAACAATAATACGATGAAATTGTTTTGTATTTCGTTGTATGAACAACACTTTTCCAACATATTTTTCGGGTTCTTGCAAGTAAGAGCCACTGCAATCTGTTGTTAAAGTGGATGAATCCACTTCCATTATTTCTCGCCACTAAATTTATTTTCCTGCTACCTCATGTTCTTTCTTTTATTTTTTCTCGAAAAACTGAGCTTATATGTTGTATAAAAAGGAGAAGACCGTTATGTAAAGTCAACCTTAGACATAGGAAACGAATAGTTTTGTTATTCATATGAAGAAAAATATGGATGGAGCAACATTGTGTGCTATCCTGCTTAGGCATAATGAGAATCCATTTTAGGACCAAGGCAAAAATTAGGCATGGGCAAAAAATTATATATATATAAGTCACATCTTAATAATGGATCATTACACTTTTTTAATTATAAATTTCACACTCTTAAAAGAAAAAATTTAAAATACCATGACATATTTCAAATAAAATCTATATATCCTTGTCATAGGTGACAATCCTAGTACAATAGTGGGTATCCTAAAATTATATAGGCAAAGAAGTATTAATTTAAAAAACATACCATAACACATTTATAACTAATTAGTTATGTTATTTTGTTATAAATTCATGTAACAATGCATATATTACCAAAAAAAAACCCTTAAATTTTGCAAAGAAAAAAAATATATCCCATAAAAGAACAAAAAATATAAATGCATCCAAACCTTGTATAAATATGGAAGTATATATTTAAAAAAATAACAGAACACATTGGTAACTAATTAGTTATGAGATTTTATTATAAATTCATCCCATAAAAGAATAAAAAATATAAATGCATCCAAAACTTGTATAGATATGGCAAAAAATTGCATTTTCATGATGTTAATATTTCCCAATTTATAAACATTGTAAGTCAAAAAAATAAAACAAAAAGGTACACTCATACACTACAATATTAGGAGTCCACCATACACCATAAACTAAATCTTCCATGTTACATGTAGATGAACTTAATATCATATGATTTTGACAAAAATATAAACACAAAAATCCAAATAATTAGTATAAGTATATATATATATATATATATACATACATTTGTATTTTCATGATGTTAAATATATTTCACAATTTTAAAACATCATAAATTAAAAAAATAAAACAAAAAGATACACTCCAACATAGGAGCTCACTATATATTTTAAACTAAATTTTCCATGTTACATGTAGATGTACTTAATACTATACGATTTTGAGCAAAATATAAACAAATCTATATATATTGTGTGTGTGTGTGTGTGTGCGTGTGTGCGCGCGTGTGTGCGTGTGTGCGCGCGCGGGCGTGTGTATGTATTCAATTTTAATAAATAAATAAATAATAGTATCTAATAAAATTTGTAAAATATAGTATTGTACTAAATATTGAAAAAACTAAACACTAAAAAAAAGAGAAAATGTAATTACATTTAAAAAAGATTAGCTAAATTCAAAGTTAATAGATACTGTATCATATTTGTTCTCAAAGAAAAACTCAATAAATTTAATTAAATGCCTAAAAATAAAATTACTAATTTGTAATTTAGTACCCAATTAAATTAAAAAAATTAAGAACAATAAGACAAAATGATACAATTAAATTTAAAAAATATATGAATAAATTAGTGATAAATTATATGTTTTTTTTAAAGCAAGAATTAAAAAATCATTAAATTCAAAACAAAAATAAAAAACATGAAAATCAAAAATCATTAAAATCAAAAACAAATTTAGAAAAACATGAAAATCTATAACTAACTAACCAATTAACACATGAAATTCTATAACTAATAACAAATTAACACATTTCAAAACAAATTTGGAAAACATGAGAATAAAAAATGATTAAAATCAAAAACAAATTTAGAAAAAAACGTGAAAAAAAGCATGAATAAAGTTAACCGTTGCATTGATCCTATCCGTTGCAGAAAAGCATCCAACCTATCCGTTGCACAAAGCGTCCAAGAAGTTAACCATTGCTATCGGTTGAAACGACGCTGAGGAATATATATATCAACTCTTACATCTTCCTCCATCTCTGTTTTGCTTGGCATGCTTGTCTGATTGTTGTTAGTGTACGTAGCCTGCTTCTATGTCGACTTCCGGTGGAGCAGATCGGAGGTAAGTTAATGATCACTTCTCTTTCTTTCACGCCTTAATGTCTTCAGAAATAGTTCAGTAATTTTGATAGGAGGCAACCTGCAACCATATCGTCAGGTGGAAAAGTTTAATGGTTGATGATCACTTATCTTTTTGCCGTTTCAATTTCTGAGAAACCGTTGATCTTTTTAGATGCAGATAATCATATGTTGGGAGAACGGAGTGGAAAGAAGGAAATGCCGGTGGCTTCAGAAAATGAAATCGAGTTATAGGTATGTATCGATGTAGCTTCTCCTTCCTTCTTTGATGTCAGTATTTTTGCCACGGCTTCTTGTATCTGCTGGTTTCAATTAATTCATTTTTTGCTCTGGTTTTAACTAATTCATTTCTGGATTAATAAAAGATTTACTCTGGCCTTTTAGTCATTTAATAATATTCTGTGTTATTTTTATTGTTAGCTTAATCCATCCGCCTCTCGTTTTAGGAATTAATCTGGTCTTATTATTTAGTTATTTAATTAATATTTCTTTAATTTGTGGAGGTTTAATGTGACTCTCGCTGATTTCAATGAATCCATCTGGCCTGACGAAATTTATAGATTTCCTTTAAATCTAAACCCACCTGTATTATGGATCTCCTTTAAATGTAAACCCACCTGTATTACGGATATCGAGTTACTGATCTCCTTTAAATTGAAAGGGCTCTCTTCATACAATCTCGAATGAATTACTATCATGATTTGCTGAGGTTGGCTTGCGCGGCAACGCCATCCTCAGCTTCTTGACGGAAAATTTTTGAGTTTATTTGATACTCCGTCTATTGACGGGCATAACATGGAGTGGCGTAGGTTTATCGTCCCTTGTTTTGGCGACGAAGCCCGTGGTTCTCTCCAGAAGAGGCTAGTACGCATGTCGGCCTTCTACTTCTATTCCTTCTGCATAGGGTTGCTCTCTGCTCTTGCCTACCTTTCTGACAGTTGGCGACTTCTCTACATTGTCACTTCCACTCCCTCTGCCTTATATTGCCCTTCGTTGCCTAATTCCTGGGTGTAATCTTATACCATGTTCCCTTCCCCGCCGAATATTCTCACCAGGCTACACGCTACCTTCAAGCCACGAGCACCCATGTCAAACTTGCCAACAACAGACAAGACAGTCTGCTTAACAGCATCGCCCTCGTTTCCAATATGCCGTCAGAGAATAGATAGAGTATCTAATAAACCCAGAAATTAGGCAAATTACCGTCGAAAACTTTTCCCAATATATCAAAATCTTTTCTTCTGGTTGACCATTTATGGAAATTAATGTATGCTGATGAATTTCGACTCATGTCTATAACATATTTGCTCGTATAGGCGCTTATTCAACTATGGTCATGAAAACAATTTCAGCAAACCTAATTTTCTTTCAAATATATTTTTAAATTTTTGAAATTGAAGTCTCGTGCTTTTGTGCTTATAGAATTTCCTTGTTGCTGTTCTGGTTGCTGCTGTTGTAATAGGTTTTTTCTTTTTTTTTTGTTTGAATTGGATATGGTTTTTTTTAAAACTAGAAGTGCATAAGCTTTTTTCTCACTTCTAATTCCGTTGCTTATATATATATATATATTATTGTTATGATTATATTTCCATGATGAAAATATCTTGAATATCCTATAAAACTTATATTTATTATTTTTTATTATAAGTATTTATTTATATAGTTTTATTTACTAAAATAAGAAATAGGAATTTTTGTTTTTCTTAATTAATATAGAAAGTTTTTTATATCTATTAATTTGTTTTTAGTAAAAAGTCATCCTTTTTAGAAAAAAATAAAAAAATTGTGTGCTTTATTAAAGTAAATAGTCTTTTTATAATTTCTTAAACATTCATATATTTTATATGATTCTTCGTAGTTTTTATATATTTTAATAATGTAATATATGGATTTTATATTAGTGATTTAATCATTTAAAGTGTTTATTTATTTTTATAAATTTATTGTTTAATTACATAATTGAATATATATATGTTTTTATTTTATGTTGAAAATTTATTTTATTATAGAATTTATATTATGTTTTCTTTCAAACATTTATATGTAAAATATTTTTTCAATAAACATCAATTTGTATTTTGTAACTTTCATAATAAATCCATTACTTCTATTCACTACTTTTTATGTGAAGTTTTTTCACTTTCATGTGGGATGTATATTTATAATATATATTGAGATTTAGGGTGTAGTTTTGGATAGTTTATTCTAGGTTAGGCTAGAGTGGTGTAGGATAGGCAAGACTAGGACAGGCTAGGCTAGGCTAGGTTAAGCTAGGCTAGGCTAGGTTAGGCCAAGCTAGTTTAAGATAGGCTAAGCTAGTTTAGGCCACACTAGGCTAGGCCAGTTTAAGTTAGACTAGGCTAGGTTGGGCTAAGATAGGATAGGCTAGGCTAAGCTAGGCTATCTTAGGTTAGGCTCAAGTAGTTTAGTCTAGATTAGCCATGTGTTAGGCTAGGTTGGATAATCTAGTT
Organism: Pinus taeda; assembly: GCA_000404065.3. NCBI lineage: Eukaryota > Viridiplantae > Streptophyta > Pinopsida > Pinales > Pinaceae > Pinus > Pinus taeda. The sequence goes on from APFE031645103.1 coordinate 12,553, forward strand.
TAAGATAGGTTAAGGCAGAATAGGCTAGGCTATAGTAGGGTAGGGTAAGGTAGGGTAACGTAGGCTAGGGTAGGCTAGAATAGGGTAGGATAGGATAAGGTAGGCTAGGCTACAGTGGGATAGGCTTGGCTTAGGTAGGCTAGGCTACGATTAGGATAGTGTATGCTAGGGTAGGCTAGGGTAGGCTAGATAGGTTAGGGTAGGCTAGCTAGGGTAGGGTAAGGTAAGGTAGGCTAGCTAGGGTAGGTTAGGTTAGGCTAGGCTAAGTTAGGTAGCTTAGGCAAGGGTAGGGTAGGGTAGGATAAGCTAGGCTGGATAGGGTAGGCTAGGCTATGGTAGGCTAGGCTAAAATGGCTTGTCTATGCTAGGTAGCCATGTTTTTTTTGTTTTTTTTTAAATTACTTTTTTATTTTTCAATTTGTGAAAATAAATAATTTTTTTTTTCAAATATATAAAAAATACAATTTGCCATAAATATTATTATTTTTTAATTTTATACCAATAAGCCTCTTCTTATTGGAATGGCTATCTCTTCCACACTAGTTTTGATTAACAAATTAGATCGTGTGTGATGATGAAATTCATTATATTCTCAAGACATTTCATGATGGACCTTATGGACTAAATTTTGTAGACAGGAGAATAGGTCATATTGTTCTTGACCATGAAAACTTTAATGTACCACTAGACCTCCATTTAAAATATAACTTCCTCTAACCACTAATGATGTACTTGTAGAATTGAATCTCCTTGACTCAAGGAAAATATCGATAATAAATTTCTCTATGAACTTACTTCCATCTATGAAAATACAAATGAACTACATTTTTGACAGTTATATAAGTAGGTAGTTTAGGTAATGAGCATATCCAGTAGTCAATTATACAACTAAACTTTCTTCACTTACACAAATTCATACATAGATAACTTGTAATTGTTGATATTGAAGTACCAAATAACAACAAGATTCATCATATTCTAATAGATTCACATAAATAAATCAACAATATATTCTCTCAGTTCTGAACAATATCAAGAACTACTAATTTGAACTATGCCACTCTGTTCATTAATTGGTTATGCATCTTTCCATTTGAGACAAACGAATATAGGAAAATAATTAACAAATAATAAAACCAATTATAGTTTTCTTCCACTCCATATATACATTCATTATTGAAAATATCAAACCCATAAAAATAAAAATAATCATAGTATGACTTCACATATTTTAAGGAATGACTAATAGATTCTTTGGAGGAATAGCTAGTAAAAAAAAAATAAGAATGATTTTCTTACAAGTAAGGAAGCGAAAGTAATCACCAAAACTAAAAATGGTGTGGGCAATGTGCACAGGACAAGAGGGAATTATGGATTCCAATTATCAAGTTATTCATACAAATATTACATATTGATATTGTGGGATCATTTCTAACATTTGGATGAAGCATTGAGAATGAGGATATAAGAAAAAAAAGTCCTTGCTTTCACTCGATTCCAATTTGACTTCTCTACAATTACTTTCAAGGGTACACACCTGTTGTGGCATCGAATGTATGAACAATTATGTAAAGGGGTAACCTTCGATGCAGACATTTTTGATCCAGTTATCATCCATGGAACCTAACCAAAATATGTTTATGTTTCCAAATAAGAAGAGGTTTAGATTCAAGAACCAAAAAAAATAATATTCAAAGATTGAATTCCATTACAAAAAAATATTGGGTAAATGAAGTTTATTTTCCATCTACGTTTTTTGTTAATGTGTTTATGATGATGCATTCATTTGTTGTTCCTTATGCCTCCTACACCATATTCATCTTTGAAAATTATCTCGTGGACACAGGAAACAACAACTACACGACCATGCTTGTGAAGGTCAAGATGTGGTACAATGTCACTAACTTCACCAATCACTTTCCCACTCGTAGGTTTTGTAATGGTAGAATACAAAGACACCATGAGTTAAGTCAGTGATGGAATTCACAGGAATGGATGTTCCCATTCCAAAATCCAACCAAGCATTCCATAGTAACGAAAGTTCCAAGGAATGTGTTTGTGTCTTGTTATATTAGCCTCTATTTCATAGGTAAAGCACAACATCGTTAGGCAATTGAGGTATACAATCAGACCATCAAAATTATGTTGAACTGATTAGGTAGAAGAAATCTCTAATAAGGATATTTCACACAAAAATCAATGGGGAACCTCGGGATGTAACTTAGTGCACTGGCAAATTAACATAAAGGAAATGTGATGCATAAAATAAATAGAAGCAGATGAATGTATAGATTAATCAAGAAACTTGGGTATAAAATTTTGTTTGACAACAGTTTCAATTATTTTGCGTAGAGCATAAAGAATTGTCCTTGTTTTCAGAACTACTGGAACGGATGAAGATTTGGATCAAGCTAGATAACCGTTTCAACTTTTCTTTTATTGTAGACATGCACGAATACCCTCAGCTTTACAAGGCTTTAGACCAATAATGTTCAATAGTTTGTAGATTCAATGGATAGATGGAGAATACCGACTATACCAGCAGATGCATATATAAAAACATAAGAATGGCCAGCTACAGGAAGTAAATGAAGCTTGCAAATCTAATTTATCAATGCAAAGATAAGATGACAATTATCTGGTATTAGACACAGAAGAAACATGAACAACCTGATCAAGTGCAAGCTTAGAAAATAAGAGAAAATGGAAATGGAACATATAACAACAAAAGAAGATTATATTGCTAGAATGAAGATGAGAAGCTTGAGTAGCAAAGTATCCATAGTCTCCAGAAGTTGAACCCTTGTTACTCTGAATTTTCACATATTTATAGGCCCTTACAATGCTCTCAAGCTTTCTGAGGTTCGCGAGGTCTTAATCTATTCCCTCTGTCTTTAACAACTTGATGCCCTGACTAGGCATGAATGGGCTCGGAGGTTTCTTCTCTAAAGCAGAGTAACCTCATTCTGGTACTTTGTTGTGCTGGCAGGGAGCTCGCTCATGCCAGAGATGCCCCTTGATCACTTTTTTTGGTTTTGGCTCTGTTGCATTGTTGATGCTCCATGATTGCTTTTGTTTCGGGTTGCGTCGTGCTATGGCCCTTTTTTTACCTTTCTGGCCTCTGTCTCCCGGTAACTGTTCCCTGGCCTCTGTTCTATAATGGAATGGGTCTACGAGCCTTTGTAATCCCTTTAAATCCTAACAATGATTGTTTTAAGTTTTATACAAAAAATTCTACAACACTGCAAACTCCCACTAAGATCTATTTATTTCAGAGTTAAAAATTCCTTGGACTCTATCTATTCCTATATCAGGTCCATCCTTATCGCTATCGCAAATCGCAAGTGGCCCATTCCCTTGCTTCCCCTTTGTATTTTAGAAATAGATAAAAAACTGCGAAAATGCATTGAAAATGGATTTTCTGGGACCTCAAATATTATGAAATAATATTTAGAATACCGTCAGGTCTGGTTCATTGTGTAGCACACATATATGTGTAAAGGCCCCTCTCCCTGGTGTTGCTCTGATGCGATATAGTGATATTATCTGATCACAATCGCATATCATGCCCCGAGCCATTGATAGCGCTATTCGTTAA
>APFE031645107.1:0-13085 GCA_000404065.3 Pinus taeda
ACCCACCTGAAGAAAAAAGGGCTAAAGGATTTCGTCAACGGTTTTGCGCTTGTGTGATGACCGTGAACATGCACACACGTCAGAGAAGCGGTGAGGGAGTTGCCTCTCTCACAATATCACTGTTTATAAAAGATTCGCATTATTTCCCATGTTTCCCATCCAAGTCTTCCAACTCTCTGTGTTCCCATTTTCTCTTACTTCCTGACATATCTTCTTCTCCAGCGAATCTGTCAAATATCCTATAGTCTGTGTTAAAACTCATCTGATATCATACATTCATCTAATATCTCTGTACTTCTCTCTCATATCATATCCTTTGTTTGCTAACACCGAGCTTTATGATGAAGAACAGTATTCATCTGATATCTCTGTACTTCTCTCTCATATCATATCCTTTGTTTGCTAACACCAAGCTTTATGATGAAGAACAGTATAATGGGGCACCTGATTATGATCTCCTTCCTACTCGTTGTTGGCCATACCAAGAAGAATAACTTGTTTATTGCCTCCCATAGTCTTTCGGTCGTTGATCCCAGCCCCAATTCCCTTGTTGACGACAAATCTAGCTTGCAAACTGCCAACGGTCATATGGTGAAACATCCATTGGGGTGTGTTCAAGAGATCCTAAACCACAGAAATGGTTGGTCCACAAAGAGTGTTGCCAACAAGAAGTCGTTATATTACACGCTGAACCCGAGTGTCCCGATGATTGATAAAATGGAATCCTCTGCGTCATCAAAGAAAGCCAAAGGCGTAAATTCCATGGTGATGGAACAGCAGCTCTCCACATCCAGTAATAGCCCTGGGGTCGGTCGCATGCAGATAATCCATCATAATTTTCATGCAAGAAACGTCAACATCATCAAATCCCCTCACAGCAAGGGAGATGATCACCTCCTCCAGCAGAGAAAAAGCAGCCAACACAAACTAGGTTCTACTCCAAGCTGAGGAGTTGGCAATGGAGATAACAATTGATGATATTGAACGTCATAAAGAATTTTAGTGCCTAGTTTGAGGAAAACAGACGAGTTTTGCGACTCACGATTTACTGTCTCTTATAACGAATTCGTTCATTATAATTCCAATGCCAGGTATAGAAGAATATTTCATAAAATGAACATTCGAGTTTCGATCCAAGTCATTGATTATGAACGAATCGCAAGCCTAGTTGAGATATCGATTTTGATCAGAATTACATGTTGTGAAACCTTCTTATAATAGGCGTATCAAACCATTTCAGATGTGAAATGTCAGAGCAACGAAGTTCTTGCCCACATACCCCATTTTTTATTCGTACATTAATTCATTTTTTTAATCTACAAGGGAAACTTAGATTTCAAGCTGGTGTAAATGTATTTGTAAATTTAAGGTTATTGAAGTACAATCTGAAAACATCGTTAGAGAAGGGAAGCTTTGTGATTTTTAGAAGCGAAAAAGCAATCCGTAAATATCATATATTTCTGAGTTTTCTTGTAGAGATATGAATTAAGCACATAATTGCCCATTTTGATTAGCCTGAACTTTTATATATATGAACATGGTGTCTTGGGTAAAACAAGAGAATTGACACATTCAAAATTCAAGACGAAACAAAATAATTTATGTAAGTTACAAATAAAATATCTACTATTCAAAACACATGGATGGGCAATTATATATATATATATGAATGACAAGTCCAATAACATTAGACGAAGCCATTAGGCTTCTCAGAGCGTCCTCTGGGAAGCGAGTTTTCTCCCTGGCAGATGATGATATCCTGTCTTTTCAACAACAGGGTCTATTTTTTTGCTCGAAGTGTCGGGCTGAAATTCTATCTATAATGTTACTATTAAACACAACTTTCATATTTAGTTTTCACTTCATCCTTCCTTCTAATGTTTTTTAGGGAAGATGACTCATGATGTTATACATGAAGCAAATTGTATTTGATTACTGTTTTGATTGGCATGTTTTGCCAAACTATCTGTAAATTTTGTAAATTTCTCTCTGATATTAATATAAAAAAACTTTTTTTGTACCAAAAAAACAATAGACAATACTGTTAATATGGCGTAGAATGAAATGTTCTAGAGAAAATTGATGGATTTGTTGACGAGCAAATAGGCCGTGAAAAACTTTGGTATGAAATTCATTCAGGTTTCGTTGTTCATGTGTTCCTACGTGTTGTTCTTCTGTTCATATGTTCAAAACCACTGAATTAGAAAATTTGACTTCATATTTTTCTAAATACCCATCTTCTTCCATGGTTAATTTAAAAGTCTCCTAGACTTATTTTACATAATTTTACTAATAATTACTACTTTGCATTATGTATTTTAATGTGATATATGATGTATTATGATTTTATTTCATCTAAAAAATCCATATTTTTATTTATAAAAATAAAATTTATCAATATAATTAAATAAATTTAGTATACATTATTTTTTTTTCTTATTTATTAGTCCCTGCCTGGGATTATTAGCGATCGATCGATCGTTGACCTACCATTATTTGGTACTTTGATTGGTTTTCTTTTCAGTGTTTTCAGATTTTAACCTAAGTTTTATGCTCCCAATTTTATTCAACAAAATTTTACCCAAAGTTTTTGGTTCGGCAAACAATTGAGGTCTTATTGCAGCCTTCACGTTGCCCGATGCAAAAATATTGAACCAATTTCATTTTATCCAAAGTACGTTGTGGTAGGGTATGCAAAAATATTGAAGCAATTTCATCTTATCCAAAGTACGTTGTGGTAGGGTGTGCGGGAAAAGTAACTTTATGATTTAACATTGTTGTTTGTTTCTTTAATTATTATGATCGCAATTTTTTTACCACTTCAAAAACATAAATGGCCTTGTCTGATTTGTTTTACAAATAAAATTTGAATATTAAATTCAAAAAATAGATATTATTTGTTTATATATGTTTAATGTTAAACTGGAAAATAGATTGGTTGAGTTGTGGTTTAGGAAATGACTATTTTCAGAAAAAAATTGAAAGACTATATTTGGTGTAAAAAGTTGAAATTTTACTATAATTTGTTTCAAAATTAATTAATTAATAAATGGCCTTGTCTGATTTGTTTTAGAAATAAAATTTGAATATTAAATTCAAAAAATAGATATTATTTGTTTATATATGTTTAATGTTAAACTGGAAAATAGATTGGTTGAGTTGTGGTTTAGGAAATGACTATTTTTAGAAAAGCCTGCCACGTTTCTTTGTGCATGTCCTACACCTTCTCTGTGCATGTCCTACACCTGTGTCCTTCTATTACGAACACTTTGAACTCGGTGGCATGCATTTTGGTATATATTTGTATAGTAGCTATACAGACCCCATTGCTGCTGCGATTTGATCCCTTCTTGATTAAGAGTTAAACCAAGTTTTGCTGCAGTCCAGAAGTAACCCTCTACCATAGAACTTTGAACTCGGTGGCATACATTTTGGTATATATTTGTATAGTAGCGATACAAACCCCATTGCTGCTGCGATTTGATCCCTTCTTGGTTAAGAGTTTTGTTGCAGTAAAGTAACCCTCTGCCGTAGCTCTCCTTCGCTCCAGCATAAGGTTCCGCCACCCAAAACTTTTTACTTGGGATTCATTCAAATTCTGGCGTTTTGTTTGACAGTATGCTTGACTATTGCTGTTGCAGGTGCGCATTAATGGAGGCGTGCAGAGATAGATCCATGGGACAGTTATCATTCGTCCCTCTAGTTTTAAATATGCCCAGCTGCCTGCTTTGGATGCTCTACGGTCTGCCCATCATCAATCCGAACAACATTCCCGTGACGGTCATTAACCTAGCTGGATTTGTTCTTACAACAATTTACATCGGCATATTCTACACATACTCCGACACAAACCAGAGGGTAAGCAAAGCCAAGCCACTGAAATCTTGATTTTCTTTTCTTCATGGTAACCCAGATACTCTTCCATCAAAGATTTTAAGGGCAAAGAAAGATTTCAATCAGAATTGTGAATATTTTTATAAAAATATTTTTCAACATTTTACTGTTTACTCATCTCAATCAATTCAAGTTATCACCAACTGTTTTAAACTTCAAAGTAATTTTTCATTTTGTTTCTGTTAACAGCTGGAAATCTTGAAATGGCTGTGCACGGTGGCAGCAATCTTCGTATTGGTGGTGCCGCTGATCATGTTAGACGACAATCACAAGAGACGATCATCAAATGTGAGACTTCTCTACTGTATATGTGGTGTCTTCATGTATGGGTCTTCCTTGTGGGACATGGTAAGCCGTTCACTAATCGATAGATACTCTCCACTGTAAGACTCTACTATCTAGTATTTAATGATATTTGTATTCAAGGAAGTGAGGCTTTCAAACTGGTTGTTTTTGGTGAAATCTTTTTGGAAGTTTCCGTCAAGCTGCTCCAGCGCTCTCGTTACTTTAGCGCCGTGCCTCAACTACGTGACCGGGAGCGCCCAGGACCCTTCTCAGAGCTGCTGCAGCGGCCTCTCTAATGTCGTCAAAACGAACCCAGTGTGCCTCTGCCAGCTCTTTTCCGGCGGCAATAGTGCCGGCGTTAACATTAATCAGACGCTCGCAATGGCTATGCCTGCCGCCTGCAAAGTCACCATGCCACCCATCAGCGCCTGCAAAGGTCCAGAATTTTTCTCCCTTTTTTCACCCATAGAAGAAAATTATGAATTTTCTGACAGTGAATTCCTCTAATTTTTTAACTAATAATTTTTCCTGTTATTAACAGCTGTGGCCGTTCCCGTTCCTCCGATTAGTTCGCCTACGGCTCCGAAGGCCCCGTCGACTGGTTCGACCGGTTCCGGTGACAAAACGAAACCCACCAACACTGGTTTGAGTCCTGCCGGAGTCTCTTTTGCAGGCACTTTTGCCCCGACTGCCATCGGCCTGTTCTTAATGGGGCTGATTTTCTCCGCAATTCCTTTGTGAAGACCACCTTGGAATAAATAAATTTATAATGTGTTCATTGTAATGTTGTTTTTACAGTGTGAAAGTGGGCTACTACGTCGAATGGTAAGCAATTTGATTTATGCCGTGCTAGTCACAAGTTGAATTCCGGTGCTTACCTGGCGACCATAGTTCATTTGTAGGAAAAATGTCGACGAAAAACAATTAGTTGTGGTGAATCTTAATTGGGTATTGTTTAGGGATTATTGATCCAAGTTTGTATGACTGCGATTCAAAAATTTTCTGCTAATACAGCAATTTGATAATTGTGCCACTGTTTAATTTGATAACGGCTGAGATGAGAATGCGTAATTTCACTTACACATTTTAATGCCTGAACATTGTTTTTTATTTTTCTAACTTGGAAGGATTCATTCTGAGTTTATTTTATTATAATCCCTCTAAATTTTTTTAATGAAATTTGCCTAGTCATTTCGATATTATGTCTTTTTCAGTTTTAGTTTGGCGATCCTTAGTGAGAACGCCCGGTTGCCATGGATATAAAATAACGTGCTTATTATAGATATATATTAAATTTCATAGACAACAGTTATATTTCAATCGGAAGGGTTTTATTTGGTTCACATTGTTCTGTTTTTGAATGGAAAAATGGAATTTTGTTTCACCAAACGAATGTATGCATTGATATAGCGATTATTAGTGTTGAGAATAATGTGCAACTATCTGATCTTTCTCTTAGCGCTTTACTCTTAGATACTTGGAAACTTATTATATTAAAGGAAAGAAATTATCTATATATAAAAAATCAATTAATGGTATAAGAATTTTTTTTTTTTAATTCAATAAAATTCATGATAAATTAATTTCAACATTGTGAATATTGTTTTTTTGTTTTTTAATAAATATTTAACATTTTCTCATTAATAATCCGTTGTCTTCATTAATAAAGATGACTTTTAAATTGAAAAATTAAAATCATTATATATGATTAAAGAACGAGAAATAAAGTTTTTATCCTTAATAGGTTTTGATATGTAATTTTGACTTAATGAAAGTTTTGGCCGTTGAAAAATATTAAACATTATTTTTAACTACTTGTGAGTTATAGGTCATTTTCATCTTGGAGATATGTCCTATTTTCAATTATCCAAATACAAAATAGATTAGTAACTTTTCATATTAATAACTTCCATGAAAAGCAAGTTTGAGACCCAAGTCGAATCATTTTCCTATTTTAGGAAAGAAAAATTATCTACTTTGGTTAGATAAATGAAATAACAAATTGGATTAGTTTGGTTGTGCAATATTCAAGTAAACCAAATTATGCTTGATTTATATGTTTTGAAAATGAAATCCATGACCATATATGAACTCTAGATCTTGTGATGTGTTGTGTGTATTTTGATTGGGAACAGCCAGCGGTTCGGCTTATTTCATCGCAGCAGATAAAGCCATTCTTATTTCATTGCAGCAAATGGAAAATCATGCGGACTACTGCCCCTTAAAGCAAACAACGAAATTATATAAAAGGAAGATCTGCCTGTGGTTGCCCGCTATAAGTTAGTTAGTTTTTCATTTTTTTTCCTCATGATAGAGGATAACGGATGATGACTTGGCTACCACCATCAAGACTCAGCTAGTTAGTTATATATAGACAATAATTATATTGGAATAGCCTAAGTACTCTTTTTATGCCTTTCACAACATGCAAATGCCAGTAAGCTTCGAATAAATTAAAATAGTTGCCCGTTCCAACTTCTGTATTTCTTTTTATAAGCAAATTCGTTGTCAATGATACCAACAACTTCCGTTTAGCATATCCCATAGTTTACGTAACTTTGTAATACTACGGAAATTATAAAAGTCTCTCAAACTAATTTTGTAACATTAATCAACATCGAAAAACAGCAGTAATAACAATATCAAATGGTTTTAACTTTTTGAACTTGGTAACTATGGTTTTTAGGTATTTAATGAGAATGCCGTCTTTTTATCCTAGATTTTGGTTTTGGTTTAAATAAGTAATGTAATGTAAATATTTTTTGTTTGAATAAGTATTGTAAATAAGTGGGTCAACATTTGAGAAAAATATGCTATGTTTAAACCAACATACAATATATCATCTGCTGGGTCTTGCCGGTATGTAAATCACAACCTATGAAAACGGGAACATCATAAAGGTAGCTGTTTGTTGTGGCAGAGCCCGACAGCGACTACCGCGCAGTGGCTCCCTTGTTTTTATATTAGTTTTAATTTTTTAATTTTTTATTTAATTGAGTCAGCATTTACAAATCTTTTACTTTTTTATAAATTGAACATATTAATATAAAATCAACATATACAATGACATATAAAAATGTTTATATATATTTTTTACATTGCATCTATACATCTTCATTATACTGATTGTAGAGGGTTTCTCCGTAAAAAAAAATATTGACGATTTTTAAAGTAAAATAATTATATACAATAAAATTTGAGCAAATATTTTTTTGAAAAAATAAAAAGTTTATGAGTTTTTTATTTTTGAAAAAACACATAAAATTAGCATAGAAAAAACATCTTCTCAATTTGTTTACTCAGTAATTGTGTAGAAACATTATGTAAAAATAAATTAGTTTTGATTCTAAAATAGGTGAATCAACAACTTTATATTGTAATAAAAAATAAAATTATATAAAAGTTATAATTTACCTCTTAAAATTAAAAATTAAACAAATTTATGTAAAGATTGCAATTTACTTACCTTACAAAAATCTTTAAAACTGCTGACCTACATTTGTATTTGACAACTATAAGAAACAACATGGACATAACATATATAAAAGTTATAAGTTATAATTTACCTCTTGAAATTAAAAATTAAACAAACTTATGTAGAGATTGCAATTTACTTACCTTACAAAAATCTTTGAAACTGCTGACCTACATTTGTATTTCACAACTATAAGAAACAACATGGACATAACATATATTTTTTAGGAAAAACGTTTCATACTTGAAATCAATTAAATATTATAATTCTGAAATAAAGTAAATAAAGTTTCATTTATATTCGAATATCGACCTTTACTGTGGAGAAAACTTTATTGCCACATAAGATAATGGTTTGTCAATCACAAGGATTTATTCAATTTGCAATTGCTACTCCTCTTTTAACCACTCAAAAAGAAATATTTGCACATATAAGTTCTATAAAGGTAAGATTGTATTACATGAAAATTATTATAATACTTATTTTTTACCCAACATGGTTAAAAAGGTAAAATTTAACATGGTTTTCTATTACTATAAAATGCAAATTTTAATTTTTAATAACGAAAAGATATAAATATTATTTAATATTACATTTATTATTAGAAAATAATTATATAATAATTATTTTTATATTTTTTAAATATTAGTTTTATGTGTGAAAAAATAATTATTTTATATCTTTCTATAAAAATATTATTAGAACTCAAAGAGATTTTAATTATTCTCCAAACAGTTTTGGGGTAACACCCATCAATAAAGTTGTAAATGTAAATGTTCTATTACTGTAAATGATTTATAAAATCTGTAGGGCAGGTAAAGACCTAAGATGAATAGTAAAATATAAATGTTATTTTATTTTTTGAATAAATAATATAAATTATGGTTAGTCATAAACTTAAGGGTGAAAGTGCCAAAAGAGAGTTTCATTCACTAGACAATTAGAATAGAGTTATTCCTCTACGAAAAGATAAATAATCTCACTTGGGACAAGGGAGCCAAATGGGTGAGAGGGAAGAAAACTTGAGACAATCTTGGAGACTTAGTACCAGTGGAAGGAGGTATAAGAGAGGAGTAGAAGTTTCAAGCTTTAGAACCTAAAATAGGATATTGTTGAAGGTTGGCAGAATAATGACATTTAGGGTATCCTTGAGATGGTGGGTGGCTAGTCGGATCCTTAAGATAGGTTGTAAGTATGATTTCTTGGGCTGGACTAGAAAAGTATTGATGCCCTGAACAGATTTGAGTGGTCTCTGTCAAATAACTGTTTTGGGAAGAAACTGGCTCAGGGGGAGAATGGACGTAATAACTATTCTCAAAGGTTAGGTTTAACACTCCCTTTCTTGGTGGCTCTGTCAAATAACTGCTTTGGGAAGAAACTGGCTCGGGGGGAGAATGGACGTAATAACTATTCTCAAAGGTTAGGTGTAACACTCCCTTTCTTGGTGGTTGTGGCTAGTGAGACAGTAACCAAATATCAGTATTGATTTTTCGTTTGTGATAATTACAGATTAGTTATGTTGATATATTTATCTTGAATCTTACGTATGGTTGTAGTCCACCATTTAATGTATTAAATGATTTAGCAAGTGGAGTAATAAGTTTTAAGTTTAAATGCAGCGGCCCAAAAACTGTAACTAACTACCTTTTAACATTATCTGGAAATTATATTAATAATGGGAAACTCTTTGTTGCAAAAGTGCAAAAGTGATTAGTGTTAATAATAGAAATAATTAATGATAAGTTGTATGAACAAGGGTTAGTTAGCATGTAGGAGAGATTTCCGAAATAGTCCCTGCTCTACATGGTTAGTGCCATATGTTTCCAATGGCGTATGATGGGTGTTAAGGGAAATGGGTTCTACCGGTCATTAAGATTGGCCATGACATTTTTAGATAATGAGTAGGAAAGTAACAAAAGTACTGCGAATGGAAGGGAAGAGAACAGTTCTTCGAAACTGCATAGTTTATTATTTGTCTACAGTGATTTATTTGTCTACAGTGATTAAGATCCATTCAATTTATTGTAATCGAAGAACACAACCATAACCACCAGACTTCAGAACCCATAAAAGTGAATGACCATTAATTTATTAATATAAATGTATATATAGAGAATGAACATTTTTTCTTTTTTCATTTCAACTAAGTGTTACCTAAAAGCAGGTAACCAATCGAGGCTAGGATTCTCTATTTAAATAAATAATTCAGAACTAAAATGTAAGAATAGAAAATAACAAAAGTATTCACGACATAAACTAGAATCTAGATAGATAAAACAAGTTTAAAAGATAAGAGGAAACAATCCTCCTGTAACAGAATTTATAAGTTAACAACGGTAAGTAAGCGACCCAATATAAATAAGGAGTAAAGAATGATAAAATAAGTTAATAATCATGATAATACACCCATAGTTCATGTGCAAGCAAACTGGAACACATTATGCTGATGGAATTGAAAAAATATCCAAATATAGCGAAGTATAATAGTAATATAAGTTGTTTAAGTTGAGATGCCAATACATTTATATACTAAAAGAACAACATTAGCAGTTCGTAACCGAACTGACAGTGTGAACCATATCACTAATTTAACAATGACAACATAACTTATGTTGTGAGTCGGGCCCAACTGGGTTTTCTAAAAGAAAATGAAACTCCAACATCAATATATTTCGCAAGGGAACCCTCAATACTTGGGGTCGCATCAGGGAATATAACACACCTGAAGAATAGAATAAATTGATTGTTAGATCTGGCCAGAGAGATAAACCTTTAGTTGGTTTAATTTGACAGAACGTACCGGTGCCATGAAGAATGGAAGGGAAGTAAACGAGAAAACTAGAAATTGCAATAGTAAGGTGACAATATTAATTTTGGGTCTGGAATTTTAATACCTAGGGAAGGAAGTTTTTGGGGATTTCCCTAGATTTCAAGGTGCACATGCAAGAGGAGACACCCTATCATTGTTCATTCTTGAAAGTTACTACAAATTATCCTAGCCAGAATCATTTGGAAAGACAATAAATTTAGCCGACTCTAGTTGCAAAAGCAAACTCTAAGCTCCTATATTAGAATTACCATTGACAGAGAATGCAAACCATGTTAGAAAGAATAAAGTAAACTAGAGATGGTCCATCACGAACTCAACCAAATCAAATTTATCACCTCAGGAAAACTTGCAAACCCATTGTGGTTAATGACAATCATTATGGTGTCGGACGAGACTCCGGTATTTGATGGAAATGCCCTAGGTGAAGAAAGTTACAAACCCTTCTTTGCACCTTATTCCTTTCACAACCAACCTTATATGAGAAAGATGGATTGCACTGAAAACAACTTAACAGTAAAAAATTACCCCATCAGAATGAGAGATTGACATACCTGAAAACCCTATAAAGCTCGGTTGAGAACTTAAAGAACTATGGGATTAGGAAATGCAAGGCTTAGAAAATGGGAATAATAAAAGTAAACAACCTTAGACTAAGAATACTTCCCAAGATCTTGAGAATGGAAGCCTCGCCATAACCAATTTGAAAGCACAACATCAGAGCTCTCGACCCACTTCTTATACGAACGATCAATAGAATCGGAGGGAAAAATCAGTAGTTTTTCTTATCCTGCCTTGACAAAGGGTGATCGTTGACTGAAACCCTATGAGAACGATCGAGGAGCCATGCCCAATTGTGAGAAGAACCTTCAAGATGAGTCGCTGGAGATTTTTTCACTTGGATAGTTGGTGATGAGACTCATAAATGGGTAATTATATGGGCTCATTTTACCTACTAACCTAGTCAAATCAACCATTCTCTTAGCTTATTGTATGATTTTATAATTATATTTATGCTTATAGAGTGAGTTGAGTTAGTTATGTTGCCATGTGGTCTAATATGTGTTTAATGCAGATTATTGATGAATTTTGTGGTCAAAGTCAAGGATCCAGTGGACAAATGGCAGTAATAACTTGAAGTGGACAAAGGAGAGGACTTATAGAAGCGAGTCCCCCTCATTTATTACTCCTCACTTCGAATTCCCCTTCATTCAGCTCGGAGTACAAGCAGCCAAGTCATGCATTAGTAGGCAGTCGAGCAAGTGGAGGATGACTGATGACTATCTCGAGTTTTGGGAGCCAAGCCTCCCTGTTTCTAAGGATGTTGTTGGTAGCTTCATTTGTATAAGTAGGGCGGCCTAGGGCCTCACTAGGGTCAGATTTTTGTTGTACCTTTTCTTATGTAAACTCTGCTCAACTTCGCGCTTATTATTTTGACAGTTTCATGTAATCTTGTTATTATTTTGGAAATAAAGTTGGAATCATTTTTGAGTTAACACTGAGTTACCTCAGAGGGTTGAAGATCTTGGGTTAGGGCCCAACCAAAGTAGCCAAGGTCCTCTTTACTTGTATTTGTATGTTTTATTTCAATTGTAGATTAGATTTTTGTTAGATGTATTTCTTTCATGGTTAAGAATAACTTTCTTTTTATGATTCAGTAGTTTTCTTCCACTTGTGCTTTCTATATCATGATAAGCAGTGGTAAAAAAAATATTAAAAAGGTTAGAAACAGTTCTTTGGCCTCTCTTCCTCCCTTTGGGACCATGATCTGAGGCAAAGACCCTCTTGCTGCCCCAAAAACACAGATTTTCCTCATTCATAGGACTTCTAGTGTTTACAGCTTTTTAGTTGGTTAGTAGTCTAGTTTTGCTTTGCTTCAGAACTTCTTCGTCATGCTCACTTCTTCATTTGTAATAGCCCTCTTTCAGCTTTCCTTTCTTGTAACATTTCTCAGCATTTCCTTTCATAGATCACAATTTAGATTAGTTTGATGAAAAAATGTGTTTTTTCTAGATACACTTATTTCATCGCTTGCTTCATCTCATTGGTTGACTGTCAGTTGTCTATGCAACAGATATCTTCTAATAGAGGTCAGCTTATCATCCATCCCATCCTCCACCTAATCCATGCCCTACAGGTCGCCCAAGTCTCCCCTGAATTCTGCCTTAGTTTCTTGCATTTTCCATAGAATTCCTTCGTCTCTCCTTGAGAAAACCCAATCATCTTTCTCTCTCCTAATGATTCTTAGTAGACCCTAGGCACCCTAAAACCTCATTTCAACCTTTATCCACCTTTTCCACCCACTCTTACACACTCAAAACATCCAAAACTGCTCTCAGCCTCCTCCTGTAGGCCTCCTGCAGAATGTTGCTTTTCCTCCTATAGATTTCCTGTGTCCTCCTGTCAATTTTCCTGTAGGCTTTCTTTTGAAGGCCTAGTGTGGGAAAAGCCTCCAGAAGGCCACTTGAGACCTCCTAGGACCCAACCACACCATCCTACATCCTCTCAAGCCCTAAAACTTCCTTTCAACACCACCTATTCGCTGCCACATTCACAAACAATAAATCACATACATGTCAAATTCACATTAAAATACATAAAAAT
>APFE031645114.1:8439-19557 GCA_000404065.3 Pinus taeda
TAATATAAAATTAATATCTAAAATTTATAAATTAAGTTTAAAGTATGAAGAGACAATGAAACTTGAAATTTGAAATAAACTAAAGCTTACCTGGCATTTTGGTTTTCCTATCATGGATAGCTATGTCAAAGCTAAATGTGTCACCTTCCATCATGTATATCTCCATTTCTTTGGACATTTCTGCACATTTTGCTGGAGATGGCACCATCTTCTTCTTAACACAAGTGAAGAATCCATCCATGACCTCAATATCAAATAAGAAACCACGGGAATGAAAAAATGTGGGGTTCAAGTAGATCTTTGCAGCATGAATGGGATGATGGAGCGTATTGTTCCATCTCTCTTCAATCATTGCCCATATGAGTTGTTGTTTCTCAAGCCCCTCATCCCCCTTATCATCATAGTAGCTGCAAATGGATTCTTTGGCCCTATCCATGGTCTCCATCAGCTAATTGAAAACCTTTACCAAAGGTTCAGTAATGCTACACACCTCCTGCACTCTCACCCAGAAGCTTTCCTGGTATGAAACTAGCCTGCATGAATGGGACGATGGAGTGTATTGTTCCATCGCTCATCAATCATTGCCTATATGAGTTGTTGTTTCTCAAGCCTCTCATCCCCCTTATCATCATAGTAGCTGTGAATGGATTCTTTGGCCCTATCCAAGGTCTCATACAAGTAGCTCATTATGGGCTTGTCTCCATCAGCTAATTGAAAATCTTTACCAAAGGTTCAGTAATGCTACACACCTCCTGCACTCTCGCCCAAAAGTTTTCCTGGTATATGGCCCCTCCCTCTGGTTTGTGGCTATATGACAAAGCACGCCACTCCTCTAAAAGAAACATTCTCTTCACATCCCACATAGAATTCAGGAGGGATTGAAGAGACATGAAGCTAGTGGCAAACTGTGTAATGGTAGGGCGCACCAACTCCTTGTTGGTGAATGTTATCATCAAATGAAGCACAGATGCATGATTATATATGAATTTTACAATGCTTTTTACGATTCAACAATATCCTTGACAAAAGGATTTTTTCCTAGGTCCTCCAATGTCAATTCAATGCAGTGTGCGGCACAAAGTGTCCAAAATAAGTTAGGATGTCTCTCTGTAAGAATCCTGTCAGCCACAACATAATTTGCAACATTGTCCGTTATGACTTGCACAACAAGTTGTGGACCCACCTCCTGAATGAACACGTCCAACAAATCACATAATAATCATGCATCTTTGATATGTGCATATGCATCAACGGATTTCATAAACATTGTCCCCTTGGGAAAATTAACCAAGAAATTAATAAGGGTTCTATCCTTTTGATCGGTCCAACCATCTGACATCACAATGCATCTTGTGTGTGCCCATGAGCCCCTAAACTCCTCCAATCTCTTAGTGAATTCATCCTTTTCATTCTGAAGAATACGCCCTTTAAAGTCACCACATGAAAGGGCTTTGTACCCTAGGCCAACAATAGCAATAGCATCAATCGTGCTCTGGAAAAATGGATTGTTCATAGCTGTTGAAAGGAATATCACTCCAAAGAAGACACCTACCCAACAACTTGTCGGCTTCTTCCTTCTCCCTTTTTTAAGAGCTAACGTGATAGATGGTTGTGCACCAGGTGTGGTTCTAGGAACAAAAAATGATGAGGAAGCTATGGGATTGAGTGTAGATGTTGATGTTGAAAAAGAACCAATACTACTCTCACGGTCATCTCTCAATGTTGCCACTCCACCACCTACCATTTGACTCCTCGGAATTTCCTTGGTCACTTTGGTTATCTTCATTTCTTCCAATGATTTGAGGGCTCTGCAGATGATTTCTGGATTTGTACTTGTGCAAGGCCCTATTTCATGTCCAAGAATTTGTGCAAGGGGGAACTTCAATCTATATACCCCCTGTCACATGATGCCCATATAGCTCGCAACTCAAATTTAATCATCAAACCCTCCATAATCATAAATAAAATACTTCAAAATTATTGATGTATATTTCAAAAATTGTTACTAATAAAAAAATTATTTTAACGTATTTGGGTCATAAATTAAATATTTCAATATCTATGCTAGATACATTTTTATTTTTTATTTTTAATTAAAAGAAAAAAAATGCATATATGATATAAATCAATTGAAGAAAAAAAAATATTATGGTTAAAACATTTTAAGTAGTCCCACTATTATGCATTTTGGCTCTGTTTTTCTTAATTTTTCCTAAAATCCATGAAAAATGGTTATACATTTAAAAAGACAAATTTAAAATATATGTAATATCCCAAATAGGATATTTTGCCAAATTTGCATAAATTTAACTCAACCTAATTTCACCATAAACTTTCCATTCAATTTACATAAAATTGCCATGTAAAATAGAATAATAGAGTGCATGCAATTCAGTCATACAATGAGCAGAAATAATCTACCTTTTATTATAACATATAAACTGGGATTTTACATGCTGAAATAGAAAAATAGTTGATTTAGCTAAGATAGCATTGGCTTCAAGGATCTGCTCCAATGTTGCATGGGCCCTGCACCAACACTGAACTGAACTACCACTACTAAGCTCTCATATGAATTATGGATGAATTCACCAAGGGGAGATGGGTACTCGGCCAATCTCACTAAATCACATTAGGGTTTCCATTCTGGGGCCACCAAGGAAGTAGAGAATTGGGTTCCCAGCCTCTCATACAAGGAAAAATATCAAATCCAAGATGTCCTCCTAATGGCCTCCTCCTCCTTTTTATAAATCTGATGGACCCCTCTAGAACCTCTTATTTTATTATTATTTTAATCATTAAGCTCTATTTTATTATTATTTTAATCATTGAACTCATTTCCCTCTTTTGTTTCAATCAAAATATTCCTTTTAATGTGGGAAAATGGTAAATTGGCCATCACACCTCTTCATGCCACTAAAAATCCCTGCTAATGATTCCATCATGTAGATATTCTCATTCCGATTCCAATGTGCTATTCCACTAAGGTGTTACGTCAAGTATTCCTGTCGGAAAGCCACCTTAAGCGTGATTAAATGAGCTATGCATAATAATAATCTCGTTTTATGGGATTTATAAGAATGCAATGGACGAGGAGTGAGTTGTGTGGAATAAATCATGATGTGAAGGATGGAAAGTGAACTCCACCAGACCCCATAAAACATCTCCAAAAGCCCCTGGTCTTATTGATGAATTAAACGTGCACCTGTGACATGTCTGCCTCCAGCAATGGAAGTCCATCATAACTATGCCACCAGAAAAAGGAACATCACAAATCCTTCGCTCCATCATTGCTTGCCCTCAAGCGATCCATATCTTTTGGCAAATATGGTAGTCTCGTGCAAATGAGAATCAATACCTAGATCCCATACAAATCATTGGGTGATGCCATACCTCTATGCCACCAAACCAAGAATGAATCCCTCAATGCTCGAATCCCAGACTAAACTCTGACTTGACCTACCATCAACAGATATTTCTGGATCCCAATGCCACCATGGCCACTCGTCAGTACCCCTATCCCATCTTTCTAGTTGTACTTTGTCTCCAGCTATGGTCGTTGCTCCATCAACTGAATACCAACTCATCATCTCTCCCCAATCCAATCCTTGGCGTAGACTAAGGTCAATCTCACCATGCTAATAAGTAGCTTGCCTACGTCCTGCTGCCAACTGGAGCATATAGTACCCATCACATCTAAGGGCTCCTGTAGTACAATGCTCCTAACTAAAGATGATACTCCATCAATAGGATATCAACTCATGATCTCCCGCCAATCTAATGTATGGACATCTATGTAAGGAATACGTCTACTATGTTGATACTGGTCTATGCTCAATTATTGATGCTCTACCCAGTCAACCAACAAAATTTTTCCAAGAAATCCTACCCCTCTCCCTATAATGGGAAAGAGTTGGCAAGTTGTATTACAAGCCCTATCTATGTACTCCTAGAGAGGGCTTTCGTCTGAAAATTCTCCAGCTTTCCTAGCTTCCACTACATCTTTTCACACCTTATCAATGGGTAGAGCCAAGGATGGATGCACTACCATATCTCTTCTCTCATAAGAAACTCTAAGTTCCTTCAGTCTACCAACCTCCTGCAAAACTATCATGTCAGACCCTCGCACCTCTTGAGGACATGTGTCTATAAATACTGATGCCTGCTAACTGTTTGTACATCTATCTACTCATCAATGGTTGGCCCTAAGGATGGTTGCTCATCCTCCTCCATCATAAGCCGAACATGAACCTCCAACTCGATCTCCTCAAAAGGCTCATCATGCATACTGTGCATATCGTCCCCCTTAGCTAACTCTTGCTCCTCTATCTGTTATCCATGTTGAATCATCAGTCGTTAACCTAGCAAGTCTACTCCCCGGACAATATGCTTCTCATCATAGTCCATCTCACATGAATTCATACCTAGGTCATTTCCAATATACCCACATGACCATTCATGCTCCTCAGGGGTATCCTCATATGATCTCACGGACTCAACCATAGAAGCAAAATCCTCACCTTGAAAGTCACAAGGGATCTCCCCCTGCTCTAACCCCGTCATTTCCTATGCGTCCCTCAAGTATGAGTGGTCAGGTCCCCAAGTTTCCTTGCAAATGAAGAAAATACCCTTCTTCCTTAGCTCATTCCTGTTACATGGTTGGTTACCATAAATCCACTACAACTCCTCTTAGGTCAATCGTCTCCTTAACAGTCCAATGTTCTGCTCAACTAACCTTTCTTCTAGTTCATAAGAAGCAGGTGAAATCAATTATTCCTCCCTCCAGATGGCCAACAACTTAGACTACAAATGGAATCATGGCCTCCCATACATGAGGACAAAATGGATTGCATGTGTTATGACTGTATCATGATGATGTTTCCTAATGCTGAAGAAGCATTGGAACATCTGCAAGATCATGTCACCACATCCCAACTCAAAAGTGAGGTCATAAAATCTAACTAATTCCATGACTTCTAGAATCTCTAGCCTCTTCCCAAAGTTATGGCTCTCACTGTTATCCAAATCCTAAAAAGCCTCCACTATTAGTTTGAAGACTCTCCTAAATATGGCATCATTGTAAGGAGGTATAGGTGCGGTCAACATCATGATACTATTGACACAAGAGGCAACTAGAATTTTAACTCATATACAAGGGTGCTCCAAATATTTAGGTTGCATTAAGGCAAGCATGGTTGAATTGAAAGTCCAAATTAATTTTTTTCCATCGGATTAATGCAACTTGGAGAAGAGTGAAGAAAGTTCCTCCAATTTGAGAAGGGATTTTGTTGTAAACCCTATAAATCTCAAATATGTCCCAAGAGTAAATTTTTTGTGTCCCATCTCATGTTCTCTTTGTGGCTTCTCTTGTTGTAGCATAGAAAGTATCACCTTGGAAAATGTTGTTGATTGTCGCTGCTAGTTTATTAAGGGCCTTTGTAAAGGTTTGGTCCATATTGTGCTTAACGATGACAAGTAAAATGGTGGTAATGTAGACACTATTTTTCGAGTTTATTGGATTTCTTAGTGAGGTTCTTCTGTAGGTGCATTTTGTAGCTGGTGTCAAATTATAGAACAAAGGTTTTTGCAAAAATAAAGAAAACCTCAAATAAATTCAGAAAATGTATATATTTTCACGGCTGTTGCAATATTAATGAAGAATCTCGGCATATATCTGTTTGAACATTTATCAACACCAAAAATAAAAAAAATTGAACCCTGATTGCATAACTTGTAGATGTGGTGTGCTACCGGACCTTCAGGGGAAAGCTCCAACGTCTCTTTTCATTTATCAGTTTGCAGTTGAACTCTACCTTGTCGAATATTAAACATGACCTTAACTACGGGTGATTATGCAAACCACTTCCTATGATACTCTGCCACCTTCTATGTCCTTGTTAGCACTTCTATTATTATGTTGAATTAGGGGATATTCTCTACCTATGAAGGAGATCCTATGTACACGCCATCCCTTTAGTCGATCCCGTCACATGACACGCACCATGACACACAAACTTTGGGCAGTCCCTTTTCATTAAGAATCTCGTCCCAACTCCATTGCCACACGTTCAACACTCTGGTATTAACCCCGCATCACACTCCACACATAGGAAATTAGAGTTGTATCTCAAACACACAGTGCAATTTTTTGACTTGACAAACAACATAGTGATGTCACGCCTTAAGATTCATTAAGCGCCCAGGCTCTGAGATGCAGAGTGCCACGACTTCAAAATTTAACGACCTTTATCTTCATTGTAAATACGCCCACAAAGTTGTTGAAAATGTAATTTCAATGCTGTACCAACGCCAAAACCACCGCATTAAACCTCAAACCCGCCTGAAGGATATCAGACCGCTTTTTGGGTGAGGTGGTTTCCGTACTTAGGCGCTCCAATAAAACTTGGAGCTGACGCGTGGATGAGGCGTGACATCAGCCTCTGACATTTATCGGAAGGTAAATGTCGACTAAAAGGGGTCTTCCGATATTCGTCAGATCTGCTCCAGCGTTTTCCACCGTTTGGTTGCACTCCATGATGCACCCGAGCCTGCATTTAACATTGCATGAAGTAAACCTTGTTTGACCGCAATTTTTGTCAGTGAAGTAATTTAATGAATTTACGATGGTCGTAGATTGTAGGAAAGGGTTTTAATTTTTCTTTCACGGAAGATATGGGCATAATATATAAGTATTTAATTATAATGTTTTTTAAAAATTTACGTGTGTAAGTCCTCTGTTTTACGGCACAGGTAAAAACATATAGCACAGCAGTGCGTAAGTTTTTTTTGGAATAGGTATTGTAAGTGGTTGTTTTTGTTTTTGGTGTTGACCATTCTGTAAGTGAAAAACAAAAGAACGCACAGCAGTGCAGGAGAAGAGTTGAAGAGGTGAATGAAGAAAACCAGAGGAAGCTTGTATCAGAAACCATGAATTGTTTCACACAGCAGTGAAAAGGGAACAGTAAGTTTTGTAAATGTAAAACCATTTTTACAGCAGTAAATGTGAATGTAGATTTTACACAGCAGTGTAAAAATCAATTGTAACAGAGGCAGAGTAATTTTTGTTAAAATGTTTTGGTGAATCCCTCTGAGTGAAAGAGGATGAATATGTATTAGTGTTTTTGTTTAATGAATAGAAATCTTTTATCGTGGTGCAATACTCTGCTCTAAGTAATTTTTTTTTTAAGCTTCCCTGTGCACAAAAGATCCTGGAGTAAAGAAAACAGAGCATTGCCTCTGTGTGCTTGAATTTTTGTGTTTTTGGGATTTTGCCCTCAAAAATCACCAACAGTGATATCAGAGCAGGCTTAGGCTCTTTGAAGGTGACAAAGAAGCTGAAGGGAGGAGTCTTTTGGTTGCAGCAGTCAGTTGTTTTAAAAATACACAGTCAAAGATTTAAAAATATAGTTAAAGAGTGCTAGGATGGCCAGCACAAGCACTGGTATGGGTATGTTCAACACCCAGCTCCCACAGTTTAATGGGAAGAACTATGACTATTGGGAAATAACTATGAAAGCCCTGTTTTCCTGTCAAGACTTATGGGAAATAGTTCAAGATGGTTATGAAGAACCAGCAGATGAAAATGAGTTCAATAGATTAACTCCAGGAGAGAAGGATCTGCTAAAGAGAAATAGGAAGAAGGACTCAAAAGCCCTTGTCTTTTTGTATCAAGCAGTGGACCAGAGTGTGTTTCCAAGGATAGCAGCAGCTAAGACATCCAAAGAAGCATGGCAGACCCTAAAGACAGCCTATCAAGGCATGGATAACGTGAAGACAACAAAACTACAGTTGCTGAGGAGATATTTTGAGAATCTGAACATGAAGGAGTCAGACAACATTGACTCATTCTTCACACATGTAATTGGTCTGATTACACAGATGAGGACACATGGAGAAACCATTGAAGAAAGGAGGATTGTGGAGAAAATATTGAGGGTCTTACCCTCAAAGTTTGATGCTATTGTCACCACCATTGAAGAGACAAAGGATCTCTCAAACTTTTCAGTTGATGAGCTACATGCATCACTGGTAACACATGAGCAGAGATTGAGTAGGAATGAAAACTCATCTCTAGAGCAAGCCTTTAAGACCCAGATGTCCTTTGGAAGAGGAAGAGGTCAAGGCAGAGGAAACAAGAGAGGAAGAGGCAGAAGCCAGAACAGAGGTGGAAGGAACAGTCCAGCAAATGCTCAAGGAAGAGGCAACAATCCAAATCAGAACCAAGGCCAAGGCAGTAGCCAACAAAGAGAACAACATCATGCTCAAGGAAAAAGGTATGAAAAATCCAATGTCCAATGCTATTATTGTAAAAAATATGGGCATTATGCCAGTGAATGTAGGAAGAAGCAGCATGATATGAGTAATAGACAAAATGCAAATGTTACTAGAGAGAACATCAGCCAAATTAATGTGTTGTTAGCTTGTAACATGGCTGAAACAAACAGTGAAGACATATGGTTTTTAGACTCAGGTTGCAGCAACCATATGACAGGAAATATAGCTCTCTTTTCTGCCCTAGATAAAAATGTGAAATCAGAAGTCACACTAGGAACTGATAGCAAAGTTTCTGTTATGGGAAAAGGGGAGGTAAAAATATTTACAAAGCAAGGAGAAAAGAAAACCATAGCAGATGTCTATTATGTCCCCGGAATGAGATGTAACCTCTTGAGTATTGGACAGCTTGTTCAAAAGGGTTACAATGTTTTCTTTGTGAATGATGTGTGTACCATTATGGATATAGCACCCAGCAAACGATGCATTGCTGAAGTGAAGATGACAAGGAACAGGATGTTCCCTCTCAAGATCAGGGCAGATTTGAAAAACAAAAATGAAATTGCAGCAGTTACCCAAGAGGCCTGCCAAAGCGTGCTGAAGGATGAAAATTCATTGTGGCACTTGAGATTTGGACATTTCAGTTTTGGAGGTCTAAACTTGTTAAGCAGAAAAGGAATCGTGAAAGGATTACCATTGATAGAGAAACTGGACAGCCTATGTGAAGGTTGCATTTTGGGGAAACAACACAGAGAAAGTTTTCCATCAGGTAAAAGCATAAGGGCAAAGGCAACCTTAGAGATCATCCACTCAGATTTATGTGGACCGATGCAAGCTGCATCATTAGCAGGCAACCAATATTTCCTAACATTTATTGATGACTTTACAAGAAAAACTTGGGTATATTTTCTTAAAAACAAAAGTGAAGTGTTTGATAAATTTCGAAATTTCAAGGCACTTGTGGAAAACCAAAGCGGGCTGCACATTAAAGTTTTGAGAACTGATAGAGGAGGTGAGTATATCTCCAAGGAATTCCTAAGATTTTGTAGAGAAAATGGAATTAACAAACAATTTACAGCTAGGTACACCCCACAGCAAAATGGAGTTGCTAAAAGGAAGAACAGGACCATCATGGATATGGCGAGGAGCATGCTAAAGGCAAAGCATTTGCCAAATGATTATTGGGCTGAAGCTGTAAATTGTGCAGCGTATATTCTGAACAGGTGTCCTACAAAAGCAGTGATAAATAGAGTGCCGGAAGAAGCATGGAGTGGGAGAAAGCAAGGAGTCACCCACATGAGAGTTTTTGGATGTGTGGCCTATGCACACATTCCAGATCAGCTAAGGAGGAAGTTGGACAGCAAAGGGGAGAAATGTCTTTTCATTGGATACAGTGAGGAATCCAAAGCCTACAGGTTGTATATCCCATCTACCAAGAAGTTTTTCATCAGCAGAGATGTTCAATTCATTGAAGAGGAAGCTTGGAATGGAAGCATAGAAAAAACAGTGAATGTTAAAAACTGTTTGTCTCATGATGAAGATGATGAGGAGGTGGCTGAAATGCATCCCCAAACAGCAGCGCCAACACAAGGACAGCAAAGCACACCATTGAGGATAAATGAGAGTGTTTCTCCAAGCACACCACAAGGAGGAAATTCAAGTGCATCTTCAAGCACTTGCACACCAAATGAAAGAGGTAAGAATTTTAGAAATCTAAGTGATATTTATGATGAAGGAATGAATTCCTTATTTGCCTTGTTTTGTCATGTTGATGATCCTATTCATTTCGAGGATGCAATTAAAGATAAGAAATGGATAGAAGCTATGGATGAGGAGATAAATGCCATAGAAAGAAACAAAACATGGGATTTGGTTGAGCTACCAAAAGGTAAAGAAGTCATTGGAGTGAAATGGGTTTACAAGACCAAGAGCAATGCTAAAGGAAAGATAGAAAGGCACAAGGCAAGGCTGATTGTCAAAGGGTACAAGCAGCAGTATGGGAAAGATTATGAGGAGACTTTTGCACCGGTTGCAAGAATGAAAACCGTGAGAGCAGTGTTGTCCATAGCAGCACAAAACAAATGGAAAGTCTACCAAATGGACGTGAAGTCAGCATTCCTAAATGGAGTGTTAAAAGAAGAGATTTATGTTGAACAGCCTCTAGGCTATGAGAAGAAAGGTGAAGAGCACAAAGTGTGCAAATTGAAGAAAGCTCTTTATGGGCTGAAGCAAGCGCCAAGAGCATGGTACAGCAGAATAGATTAATATCTATTGGATAATGAATTCAACAAGTGTGAAGGAGAACCCACCGTCTACATCAAAGAAAAAGATGGTAAAATTTTAATTGTTGTCTTGTATGTTGATGATGTTATTTTCACAGGTAATGATGATCAGCTCATTAAGAATTTTAAATCAGACATGAAAGAGGAATTTGAAATGACTGACATGGGTTTCTTGAGATACTTCTTAGGCATAGAAGTAGATCAAAATGAAAAAAGATTTTTTATCTCACAGGCAAGATATGTAAATCAAGTATTGAGCAGATTTAACATGCAAGAATGCAAGGCAGCGATCACTCCCACAGTAATGGGATTAAAACTCAGCAGAGAGGACAGCAGCGAGGATTTTGATCCTAGTTTGTACAAGAGTATTGTAGGCAGCCTTATGTATTTAACAGCAACTAGGCCTGACATTATGTATGTTGTTAATTTAATTTCCAAATTCATAGACAGGCCAAAGGAGGCACATTGGCAGGCAGCAAAAAGAATTTTGAGGTATGTCAAAGGTACTAAAATGTTTGGAATTTTATATAATGTCTCAGAACATTCAGATTTGGTTGGATACACA